>BSBM01000358.1:7627500-7682500 GCA_027924585.1 Larix kaempferi | reverse complement strand
ATAACACATATGCGTTATGCAGTTATATAACGCGTGTGCGTTCTTGAATTCTAAAAGTGTGGCAATATTTTTGAATGTAAATAGAACACGCTCGTGTTTTGTAGAGCCTAAACCAAGCTGACTCACTTGCTCGCATGTCAACAATAATCCTATGTGTATGCTTTGGAGTTTGCTTCAGTAATTCCAAACATGTGCTATGTTAATGATAAACCAAAGCTAATTGGGTATTTCTTCTAGTTTCTAGAGAAGCTTGTGCTTAGCCACACGTTACAGTATGCTACACACAGTCATTTTTGACGAAATCTTAGACACCAATAACATTTTTTCTGTAGATTCCAAATATGTAACTTTTATTTCGAAATATTATTTTGTCCTATTTTCTTTCAATTTCTTTTATGTCCTACCTCCTTAACTCATGAAACACACTGTTAGTTTTTCTTCCATAACTTTTTCAATTCTCGATCATTTCAAAAAAAAATTGTATGGTGCACAAGAGGACACTAACCTCCACGTTCTATGAAAAACCCATTTCAAGATTTTTGCATTAAGACCTTCAAAGGTTGCACCCACAAAAGAGGTACTATTTTCGAGGTTTGATCACTTAGACAATTCAAAAAAAATTATAAAATTACTAATTTAATTTTTGAAAAATAATGGCGCACAAGTGCTATGTGTTCTCTACATGCATGCCCATTTTTTTAGCTTGATTCCATCATTTAGGCCCTCAAAGGATGCACCCACAAAAACATATACCTTATCATTTGCTTGAAAAATAAAAAAGTGTCTGTTAGGAAAAATGAAACTTGACAAAGCTATGCAAATTTTAAATACATAAAAGTTATATATTCGGAAATGTGATTCAATTTCCTACATTTCATCTTTTTTACTCAATGTAAGATATTTTGCATAAGTATCTCAAAAAATCCAAGTAAGTTGAGGGATGCCTAATTTTTCAGTTTTCTATTGCATCTAATGCACCAAAAGTGACCCTCATTAGCTTGCACTGACCCTTATTTTGATAGTTTTTCTACATCAAATAAACATAGCATGAAGATGAGAGCATGGACAAAATTTCATGAACTAATCAATATGGACCCTCTCTCATGATTGCTTCTTAGGAATTTATTCAAATTGAAGAGGCTCAAGAGAGAACCTCATCCATACCATCCTTGTGTGAAATCAAAATATATTCATGGTAATAAATATTGGTTTACAGTGCATACTTCATCTTGTCTAGTGTTCATATGAGTTTTTTTAGATTTGAACTTGGGAATTCTTCTTGTCAAATGCATTGTTGTCTATGCATGGATATTGCAGTAGGCATATGATTAAAGAAAAAGGCATAAGAGAATCTCAAATCTTGTGAATGAAAAGAATTATTTACAATTCACCATACCTATATAAATGATCTCCACTTGTAATGGAAACTGGTAGCTTGAATGTATCCACTAGATTCCAAGACCATTGAAGATGTTTGTTAGATTCCAAGGGTGACTTTGTGTCCAATAGATCAATGAGTGTCAAAAATATCAATGAGTGTGAGCCAATAAGAAACTTGTAAGAGCTTGAAACCTGCGAAAGTAATGAAACCCATGTTTTTTGGTAGAATTATCGGGAACATAGAACTCTATTTTTATTAATTAGCAACAGGCACTCACACGTGTGCTTAAACACGTGTGTGCTTATTTGTAATGCTTACACGTTACTAGTGTGCATGCTCTAAAACAAGTGCATGTGCCCCTGCATAACGGTTACACCATTTATTACCCAACATTTACACCATTTAATGCTAAACCTTCCCCCACTTCGAAAATATTTGCATAAATTGGACTCGGTGATGAAATTTGAAGGGTGGGTCTTAATTTTATTGGAAGGGCATTTGTTCTTGGAGTCCTTCAAAGATGAAGGGCAATTTAAGTAATTGTACTTCTATTGACAAGTATAAATTAACTAAACCCTTCCCCAAAAAAAATGCAAAAAACAAACATTGCCCATCCAAACTTTTACAATCTTAAATAATTGAGCACTCCTTAATATCTACATGATAAAATGGTATCTTTTCAATAAAAACGAATTTGAACACATTAATTTGACATATATGTAACATTAATTTTACAGTTCATAAAATTAACAATTGTTTTGTTGTATTTTTTTGGGTTAGACCACACTTCATTGTACAAAAAACTACTTAGACTATGCAATAACCATATTGTGTCATGTGCATGATCTTATGCATAGTGCAAGACGTTGTAACCAGATATAGTCTTAAAATAAAATTAGAACCATGAGAAAATTACTTATTGTTAACTATGTACAAAAAAAAGCCACTAAAAAAAACGAGGCTATAATAAACCTACAACCAAAATATACATATAAAACCAACCAAAACCTTAATTCAAACCAGAGAGAGGGAAATCATACAAGCTTGAGAGATGTAAGAATGATGGGCATTAAGTGCCTAAGAAAAAATAATACATAGCTCAAAAAACCATTAAAAAAAACCTCCATTCGGGCAGCAAGTTAGCAATGCTAGCATCATAGGGGCATCGGCATCAAATTTGTTGTTCAAGACTTGTCACGACCACATACAGGTATGGGATGGAGGGGAAATGGAATCAAGCCTAAGTCAACTGGAGCCTTGTGACTCGCTACATGTTTGAGTCTTGACAATCTACCTTTTAAATTGAACCAGAATAACAAAAGAAGCTTGTTAATGGCTCGATTTGCAAAAATTCTAGATAGATGAGTAATTAAGAGCTCGAGGCTCTAAAATTTAATGTCATTTTTACCAATCCATGATTCGGTGAATTCATAGTCATTGGCATGAAATTTAAGTTATTTAATGAAAGAATCAATGTATCTACCTCTATGTCGAAACTATTTTCCATGTTGATGCGGGCCACTACCCTCCTTGTTGTCTTACCAAAAGGCATGAGAATGAGGAATAAGACTTAAAAGTATGTACTTCACCATCAAAGAAGCCTTACAATCACATTGGCAAGGAGTGATAAGAAGATCACAACAATCCAACATGTCAAATCTTAGATTATAGTGTCAATTAAGGACTTATATTGTAAATTTAATATAAGACTTACTTATAGCTGTCTCGAGAGCTTACTCTTTGTGTCTTGACACATTTGATCATTTATGGTTGTCTATGCGCCTTGACCCAATTGATATTGTAAGGTGAGGATTTGCATGCATAATAATCCTTATTTATGACTATGCGATGAGGATTTAAATGGAAGAGGATGCAAAGACATGTTATTTTTATACGTATTTTGGTGGCGAGTGTCGAAGAGAAATGTGGTGATAAACCATATATGTTTGGAAGGACAGAGGGAGGTTACATGATGATGGTCATGCCACCCATCAAATTGAAGACAATTCCTGAGCCAAAAATTGGTTTTTTAAAATTTTATTAATAACCATTGTGGTACTTTGGTCCAAATGTTTTTTCTAACTCATTGTTTCTCTATATTGTGTGCCTACTACCACCTCTCTATATCAATGCATAAATCAACCTCTGCTTGGTTTGTGGTTATAGATGCATGCCATTGAGTGTTGTTTAGAATTTTCGTGAGTCTGTGACATTCATGCAATAAATTAAGTCTTGTAGAGGAGGACTCGTCAAAGAGTCAATTTGAATTTCATTTTGACAAATAACATACTTTGTAAAGATCAAATGCCATGAATGCATCCTCAGAGTACCATGCAAGACCATGGATATGTTGCAAAGCATTGAACATCATCGAAGAATGAAAATAGGTTCCTTGAGATCTTATTGAAGCATATTGAGCTCAATTGAATTCCACTTGAGCCTTAATTGAAAATTCTAGACCTCAAGCGTTATCAATAGCACATAGCATCCATGACACTATCCCTCTACAAGGAGTCTTTTGCATATCAATTGAATATTGTTGCAATTATAATATCTTGGGAATCAAGGATTTATCCTTAACCATGGCTAGTGGAGGGAAACAAGAGCCTCCAACAGTAACTCTTTCTTCTTAGGCACAAACACCATGAATGAGTCCCTGGATGACCACATATGAAATCTATAGGGTATTAGTCAACTTCAAGTGTGTTATGTGTGCCATGACTAGGTTAGTTGCGAACCAAAAATGGGTCTTGAGGTCTGACCAAGGTATATGGACAACAAGAAGCTTATCATGCCTTAAATGAAGCTTCTCAGGCTCAAGCACCATGAACAACACCTGCAACTCAAGAAGCTTCTTAGGATATGATGTTGAATGCATCTTCAAACCACCACACATAACCCTTGTGGGGTATCTCTAGCAAATGTAGAGTGATACATATACCATGATTAGGCTACATTGCGTGCCTTAAACAAGTTGATGATGATGATTATGATGATGATGATGACTAATATAGCCATCATCATCCTCATCCTCATCCTCATCATCCTCATCATCATCATCATCATCATCATCGTCATCATCATCATCATCGTAATCGTCATCACCATCATCACTATCATCATCATCATCATCTTTTTCATCATCAACATCATATTCGTTGTCATCATCATCATCATTCTCTTCTTCATCATCATCATCATCAACAACATCTTCATCATCATATTCATCATCATCATCATCATCATCATCATCATCATCATCATCATCGTCATCATCTTCATCATCATTGATGATGATGATGATGACGAATATGATGATGATGATAATGATGATCATATTCGTCATCATCATCATCGTCAATGATGATGATGAATTATGATTATGAAGATGATGACGACGACGCCGATGATGATGATGATGATGATGATGAAGATGAGTACGAAGATGAAGATGATGATGATGATGATGACGAATATGATCATCATCATCATCCTCATCATCATCATCATCCTCATCATCATAATCATCTTCATCATCATCATCATCATCATCATCCTCATCATCGTCATCATCATCGTCATCACCCTCTTCCTCATCATCATCATCATCATCATCACCATCTTGGTCATCATCTTCATCATCATCATCATATTCGTCATCATCAGCATGATTCATCATCATTGTCATCATCATCATCATCATCATCCTCATCATCATCATCATCATCATCATCATCATCCTCATCATCCTCCTCATCATCATCAACCTCTTCCTCATCATCATTATCAACCTCTTCCTCCTCCTCCTCCTCCTCCTCATCATCATCATCATCCTCATCATCCTCCTCCTCATCATCAACCTCTTCCTCATCATCATCATCAACCTCTTCCTCCTCCTCCTCCTCCTCATCATCATCGTCATCCTCATCATCGTCATCATCGTTTTCATCATCATCGTCATCATCCTCTTCCTCCTCCTCCTCATCATCATCATCCTCATCATCAACATCATCGTCAGCCTCATCATCATCGTCACCATCATCATCATCACCATCATCATCATCTTCATCATCAGCATCATATTTGTCATCATCATCATCAACATCATCATAATCATCAACATCATCCTCATCATCATCATCTTCTTCATCATCATCATCATCAACATCTTCTCCATCATCTTCTCCATCATCTTCATCATCAACATCATCATCATCATCTTCATTATCATTAGCATCTTCTTCATCATCATCATCATCATCATTGATAATGATGATGATGACAAAGATGATGATGATGATGGATGATGATGATGATGATGATGGATGATCATGATGGATGATGATGAAGATGAGTATGAAGAGGAAGATGATGATGCTGATGCTGATGATGACGAATATGATCATCATCATCATCCTCATCCTCATCATAATCATCTTCGTCATCATCAACATCATCATCATCATCCTCATCATCCTCATTATCGTCATCATCCTTGTCATCATCATCATCTTCATCATCATCTTCATCATCATCTTCATCATCATCATCATCGTTATCACCCACTTCATCATCATCATTCTCATCCTTATGATCATCATCATCATCATCATCATCATGGTCATCATGGTCATCATCATCGTCGTCATCATCATCATCGTCATCATCATCATCATCAAGAAGGGGAAATCAAGGTTTGACCTAGAGTGACCCCTTTTAATCATTCCTAGAGTTATGTTGTTGATGAACCAAAATTAAGCACTCCAACTAACTATGGGCCAAATCACAAGGTTGGATCCCAAGACAAAACCTAGTAAGTAGTAGGGTTCTCCAAAGGGTCTAGTAGAGTCAAACTAATGATTAAAGTTATAATATTGAAGAGGAGGCGATACCGAACCCTACTTAAGCACTAGACATCACAAGGAATTCATGCATATAGGGTAAGGTAAAGTGACTCAATAGATATTTATCTAGCACATAACAATCTTTGTATGAAGAGAGAAAAATATCAATGTTAGTAATGGGTAGGTCATGCATATCAAGGAAATGGAAGTAGGAAACACGCTAGTACCTCTAAGTAGGTAGGTGTATGTGAATACTAATAAATGCATACACTACAATCACTCTTATTCCTATGTTTTCATTCATTCAATAGGATTTTTGTATGGATGCATATGTTCTTGAACTATGGTTTGGTCTGATTTTACTAAATAGCACGTATGCACTAAATAGTGCGTACACGCATTTAAAATAACATGTAGACGCCATTTAAATTTTTAAGTTTTGGTGGGTAATTCCTTTACCACCAACGTGGTGGATGACTTGGCCGCTATGGTTTTAGGTTCGAGTTGCCAAACCAAGTGGCTTGGACTGTGTTATAACAAAATACATCTTATTCTATAACTTCTTCTGTTTCGAGCATGATGCTCTGTATGCTACACTAGTCCACTACCAATGAAATTGCACACACTTGTAGAACTATGTGTGTAGTTTCTGAATATGTAATTTTTTATTAAATCTATTATTTGTTTCTATTTTTTAATTAATTTTAATTGCACTAATGTCAATCTTACACAAAAAGTAGGTTATTTCTTTCATCTATAACTTTTGATTGGCTCACCTATTTTGAAAATGGAAAAGAACCCACACAAGTACACACAAAGACCTACATCCTAAAAAAAAACAAAGTTCATTGATTATGTTAAGACCATGATCATGTTGAGGACTAACGCTCAACCTAGTAATTCTAGGTCTTGACTAACTTCCTTAATTAAAAATAAAATAAAATTAACATAAATAAATATGGAAAAATGGCGCTACACTAGAACGGCCTGTTATCTACGACTGTATATAACTTTTTTCACAAAATTCCACCATTGACGTACCAAACTAGGGAACTAACGAAAACATATTCATTATGTTTTCTTGAAGAAATAACATACCAACCATAGGAGAACCCCATTTTTTGGGAGTTATACTTAATTTCCATAAATAATATTTATATATTCCGGAAGGTGATCCGATTGTCTACGTTTCATCTTCTTGCGCCATATTCCAAAATTTTGTGTAGGTAGCTCTAATATTGTTTTTTGACGTTTAGGTTTCTGTTTTTCCAGGAGTCCATTGCAACTAATGCATCATGAATGGCCATCATTAGCTTGCACCAAGCCATCTCTTAGCCAAAATCCATACATGTCCATGTCCCCCTTACCCTAAAAAATTTAAAAACCTATAAAAACTGCATCCCAACACAAAATTTTCAAAACCAAAACAAAAGAAATGAACCAAAATCCCATTAATCTCTAGACTTAATATATAACAACTAGAGGTACCGCAAGATTTCCGAAAAAATTAGTAACACTATAAATTTATATTGAGCACCAATTAACCAAAATTAGAATAGATTCAATAAAAAAGCAAAAACTATACTAAATTGACACCTTATTCTCAATGAAAACTTTTCAAAATTCCAAACCCAAGAATTCTGAATGAAAATCCTCATAAATCTGAAGGCATAAACGCACACATAACACTAAACAACTAGAGTCATCTCACTTTTCCAACTCCGACTCTACCAACTCCAATTTCTTGATGGTTTTGTTTTGAACACTCTAAAAGGTGGTTTTCTGAGTTAGAAGAGTTGATAGTATGGAAACATTTGTGTCTCTGGACAAGTTGTTGGCATACATATGTGTGAAGCTAATGGGTATATGGGGTTGGCACAGTGCACAAAATGAGACTTCTAAGTGTTAGTGAATTCTATGAGTTCAAAGAGCCGACAACTATGGAAACATTGGCATCTTTGGAATGGTTGTGGTTAAACAGATGTGTGAAGTTGAATAACATCCCTGCGCCATCATTCTCAAGGCCTTGAGACACCTACATATCAGGGAAATTTTTATGGGCGAAATTTCGCCAATTGGCTTTTTTTTGGGTTTTTTTTTCAAAAACTAAATTCCTATTTGGTCATTTTTAGACTCTAATATCACCTATATTTACATAAAATATTTTTTTTATCATAATATTCACCAAAATTTACAAGTTTCAGTAGTAAATTGTATGTTTCATATTTAATATTCTCCTACCAATCTATGTTTATGTTTTTTTCAATCCAAAATAATCGCTTAGAATACCATACTTAAGTATACTTTTATAATCCTTAAAAAATACCCTGCTACATATTTCTCAAAACAACTTAATGTCACTAACATCCTCAATCATAGGATAATGATACACTCAAGAGGCCATTTTTGGTTGGTGGATACCACCTCTTTTGCCTCAAATGGCTATAATATTCCTTTAGGTCTTGAGGATTAGGTGTCCTAGTCATTAATTTAGGGACAAACACATAGTCTTCTTCCCTATAATATACTTTCCAAGGCCTGGACACATGTAGATATTACTCAAAACCATCTAATTGCACTAAAATCATCAATCATAAGAAGATGATACCTTCATGAGGTCGTATGTGGTTGGTTGAGGTATCCTTCTTATCTCTGGATGGATAGAAGATTCCTTTAGGGCTTAAGGATGAGTTCTACTCCCTTGACCATGTCCAATTCCTCGAGTGTCAATGACTTGGATGCATAACACCATGGATAGTCTACGAATCCATGTGTGATTCTGAATGGATTTGGATGCCTAAATGGTTTATTTTGGGTTAAAGGATTGGTCCTATTCTATATAATGTCATTCCTAAGGCCTAAGATATGTGTGTGTTTCTCAAAACCACCTAATGGCATTAGCATCCGCAAACAAAGACCATTGATACCCTTAAGAGGCAATGTGTCATTAGTGGAGGCAACCTTCTTAGCCATGGATGGCTAGAAGCTTCCTTTAGAGCCCTATGTTCAAGTGTCTTCCACTGGCCATGTTCATTCCTTAATGCCACAAGACCGATATACATAGTGCCATGGATAACCAGGTGCAAACTACAAAGTCATGTATGGTTGTTTGAGACATTTTTCATGGATCTAGATGCCTCAATGATTTCTTTAGGACCAAAAGCATGGTATTCCTACCTAGAACTTCTTTCCCAACACCCTAATACATGTACATAATTCTCGAAACCACCTAATGGCACTGACATCCTCAATCATAGGACAATGATACCTCAAAAGGCCATGTGTTGTTGATGGAGATAACCTTCTTATCCCTATATGGCTAGAAGTTTCCTTCAAGGATGACCATGTCTAATCCCCCAAG
This sequence comes from Larix kaempferi, assembly GCA_027924585.1. NCBI lineage: Eukaryota > Viridiplantae > Streptophyta > Pinopsida > Pinales > Pinaceae > Larix > Larix kaempferi. Next base: position 7,672,914 of record BSBM01000358.1, on the reverse strand, counting down.
ACCCCAAGACTTGGATACATAGTGTCATGGTTAACCTCGCAAAGTAACACATGGTTCTTTAACGAATTTTTCATGGTTTTGGATGCCTTAATGGTTTCCTTAGGGATAAATGCATGCTCTTTCCACTAGAATGACATTCCAAATGCATCAATACACATAATATTTCTCAAACCCACCTAAATCAATCGCCATCCTTAATCATAGGCCAATGATACCCTCAATAGGCCATGTGTGGTTAGTGGAGGCAACCTTCTTAGCCTTGGGTGGATAAAATATTTATTTAGGGCCCAAGGTTCACGTCTCTTGCACTAACCATGTCCAAGTCCTTAGGGCCCCAAGACCTAGATAAAAATCTCAATGGATACCCTTGCGGTGTCATGCATGGTGCTTTGAGGCATTGTTCATGGCTTTAGATTCCTCAATGGTTTATTTAGGGTCAAAGGCATGGCCTTATTCTATAGAGCATCACTCCCAAGGCCCTAATACACTTACATACTTATCAAAACCACCTAATGGTGTTAATTTCCTCAATCATAGGCCAATGATACCCTCAAGAGGCCATGTGTGGTTTATTGAGGCAATCTTCTTATCCTTGCATGGATAGAACGTTCATTTAGGGATAGAGGTTCTTGTGCCATCCCTTCACCATGTCCAAGATTCCAAGCCCCCCATGACATGGATACATAGTGTCATGGATATACATGCAAGCTCATGCATGGTGTTCCAGGAAATGTTCGTCACTCTCGATGCCTCAATCATTTCTTCAGGGCCAAATGCATGGCATTTTACCTGAAACATCATTCCCAAGGCCATGAGAGATGTACATACTACTCAAAACCACCTAATGGAAATGACATAATCAATAATAGGCCAATGATACCCTCAAGAGTCCATGTGTTGTTAGTAGAGGCAATCTTCTTGTCCTTATATGGATAGAAGAATATTTTAGAGCTTGATATTCAGGTCACCTCCACTAACCTTGTCCAAGACCTCAAGGCCACAAGACCTAGATACATAGTTCCATAGATACCCCTCTAAAGTAATAAATGGTGCATTTAGGTAGTTTTCATGGCTTTAGATGCCTCAATGATTTTTTATGGTGAATGGTATGGTATTCTTCCTTGGAACATCATTCCCAAGGCCTTGAGACATGTGCATACTACTTAAAACCACCTAATAGTAACAACATCCTCAATCATAGGCCAATTATACAATTAGTAGGTTTTGTGTAGTTGGTGGAGGCAAACGTCTTACCCCTAGATGAATACAAGCTTCCTCTAGGGGTGATGGTTCAAGTATCCTCCATTAACCAAGTTGAAGGTGCCAAGGCCACAACACTTAGATACATAGTACAATGGATACCCTTGCGAAGTCATGCATTATGCCTTGAGGCATTATAATTCATGGATTTGGATGAATTAATGATTTATTTAGGGATAAAGGCATGGTCTTCTTCCCTAGAACATCACTCCCGAGGCCCTGCGACATGTACATACTGCTCAAAACTACCTAATGACACCAACATACTCAATCATAGGCTAATGATACTCTTAAGAAGCCATGCATTGTTGGTCGAGGAAACCTTCTTAGCCCTGAAGATTTGGATGCCATAATGGTTTCTTTAGGGATACAATCGTGGCTGTATTCCCTATAATGTCACTACCAAGGCCTTTGGACACCTACATAAGGCTCTTGCTTTCCTCTTATGACTCCAGTCAAGGCCTTGATATCCATACCACTATGCAAAAACCCTTAACTATGCCCACATATGACTATTATGTTAAATATTGACTTTACAAGGTGTATGTTATGGTTAATGGCCTTGATTATTTCCCATTACCTTAATAATATTCTATTAGGGTATACTTCTTTCAATTTCTTCCCCAACCATTTTATAAGATGCATCTCTAGTGCACAAAACCACAAATTTCCACAAATATTCCACTTTAAGAATAATGATATCATATACATAGCATAATCTACTATGTGATATTTTGAGTCATTGCTCTTAGCCCGATATGACTAAAACCTTCCTTTACGGCCTAGTTCCAGTGATTTTTCCCACAACTATGTCATAGCTTCTCATATCTAGTGTAACTTATATGAAAACTCATATGTCAAGGATAGTGTTGGGAGTTCATGGGTTTGTTTTAAAGCTTACCTTAGGGTTTAAGGCCCAAGTTTCCTCCTATGAGATTATGCAAAAAAATAAGACCCATGTATGCTAGCAAAAACCTCATGATGGTGTTGATTTCCTCACTCAAAGGTAAATAATACGCCTGATATGTCATTTGTAGTTGTCCGAGCTATTGTATTTATCCTTTGATGCACAAAACATTTTATGAGGGACTGAGGCCCGGGTTTCCTCCCTCAAACATGTTAAGGGCCTAAATGCCCATATATAGTGCTTAGACATCTTAATTACATTAATACCCCAAATATTAGGCCAAAAGTATCCTTAGGAGGTCTTACGTGGTGGTTCAAGGTATACTTGTTAATCTTATACTCCTAGATGTTTCCTTTAAGGTTTAAGTCGTGGGTTTCCTCTCTTAATCATGTTTATGGCCTAAATACTTATACCTAGTTTTATTTCCTCTAATTCCCCACATTATCCCTATTATCAGGCCATAGATATTCTCAAAAGGTCATTCGTGTTACATCAACAAGTAATTATTATCCGTATATTCCTAGAAGCTTCATTTAGGCTAAGGCCTAAGTTTATTCTCTTAACTAGGTTGAGGGCCAGTAGACTATCACTAGTGATCAAAACCTCATAATAGAATCAATTTCCAAAAATAGACATTAAGAATACTCTTAGGAAGACATGTGTGTTAACCATATGTCTTGGTCCTCGATTCCTAAAAGCTTCTTTTCGGTCCCAAAGAAGATTTTTTCTCCCTCAAACATGTCCAAGGAATTGAGACCCATGCCTTGTGCTCAAAGCCTAACAATGATAATAATTTGGACATCAAATAATTTAATAAGATCAATAAAAATATAACCTATGGAATAATCAAATTTCAATTCAAATCACTTTTATTAATATTTTTTAATAGTAATAAATTAAAAATGACCGTCTTTAATTATTTCTCAAAATTTTAAGAATCATAGTTGTTTATTTGCTTGAATAATATTAAAAATGAATAATTGAATTGAACTATTTACAAAATAATTCTTTGTGAACTTGTAGTGTTTATGGTGGAAAACCTCATAAACTAATCATGTGAGTTTATTTATTTAGATAATATATAAAAAAAATGAATTTGTTGTGATTGTGGTGTAAAACCTCATAAATTAATCATAAGCATTTATTTGAATGGAAAAAATTGTATTAAATTACTTCCAAAGTTGTTGTGTTGTGCAAATCATCATAATTAAATCCTATTTGTACATGTCCATGTGATAAATATGAGCTTAAACACTATATGGTACTTTCCAATATGAAATTTCTCTCGAATTATGATTGCTTTAACTTAAGGCCTATGATTCTTCTCTCAATCGTCTTGAGGGCCACTTGACCTATCCCTAGTGATTAAAACCTTATAATAGTGTGAATGCCTATACCTAGAGGCTAATAATACTATTATGAAGATGTGTGGTGACCTTTGTGGTGTTTTCTTGGATCTAGGTTCCTAAAAGCTTCTTTTAGGGCCTTAGGTAAAGGTTTTCTCGATTGAACATGTCCACGAATTTAGACCCATGCCTTGTGCTAAAAACCTAATAATGATATAAATTTCATTAAGAAATTTAATAATATAAAGATGTTCTCAATTAAATAATTAAATTTCAATTCAAATCACTTTTATTTAACTAACTAAAAATGGTTGTGTTTACTTATTTATCAATTGTTTTTTTTTAAATAATATTAATAATGGATAATTGAATTGAACTATTTACAAAATAATTAGTTGTGAATTTGGTGTTCTTGTGGTGCAAAACCTCATAAATGAATAATGTGAATTTATTTCCTTAAATATTCTAAAAATAATGAATTGCTTGCTTGTTTTGATTGTGATGCAAAAACTTATAAATTAATCTTTGGTCATTTATTTAAATTGATAAAACAAAAAATAAATATTGAAATAAGTTATATACATAATAATCATTTTTGAATTTGTCGTTTATGGTGCAAATCCTCATAACTAAATTCTACTTGTACATGTCCATGTGACAAATAATAGGGTAGCACCACTTTATGGTACTTTCCAACATGGCATTTCTCTAAACATAAATGAGCAAAAACTCAATTTCCAATATAATATTAGCAAATATAACACCATATTAACCCCACAAAATATAAGTGGTGCTAATACCACCACTTTAACATCACAAAATTTTAAGTGATGTGAAGTGGTGCTAATAACACCACCTTAACAGCACAAAGACGTAAGTGGTGTCAATACCACCACATTAACACCACAAAGATGTAAGTGGTGTCAATACCACCACATTAACACCACAAAATATAAGTGGTGGTAACTTGTGGTGCTAAAAGATGGATTTTCTTGTTGTGAAGTGAGCTTTAAGCTCCAAACAAAATATTCTTCTACCATAGGAGTCCATCCTTACTTATAGATCACAATAGAATCCTAACTATAACAACCTCTTAACTACCTAATGGACCTTATTTAATGAGGCCACATTACATTATTCAATTGTAACTACCATAATTTCTAATTTAATAAAAAAGCATAGTAAACCTAGTCACCTTAAAATAAATATGTATATCCACAAGCTTCAATTTTAGATTAGATTATTATACTTTTATTGTTATGATACTTTGATTAACATAAAACATTCAAAAATATATTTTGTAAAAACTCAAAATAAAATATATATTTTTAATTTGTAAAGATCCATTTTAAACCTGATTTTATTAAATTTTATTTTCCTTGTGTAAACAATTTAAGAAAAAAATATTATACTTTATAATTTTTTGTTTTCTCCATGGTTTATAGATGAAATTTAAAATAAAAATGAAAATCACATTAATATCACATAATTTTTAGTTTAAAATATTATTACAATTTCAAAAACTACAATTACATTTGGATTTATCTAAACATTGCTATATTCTATAAATATTTAGCTTTTACCAAAAAAATTAACATAAAAATTTATAAAGAAACAAATTGCCTAACCTTTTATATAAATAAGTATTTTTGGTTAAAAATATTATTGTTATTTTAAAAAACTTGGATAAAGAACATTGCTAAATGTTCCACTAAATGTTTTTCTTTCACCACCTTCTCAAATATGCGTGATTATTTCATTTCCTCCATACAAAAATTAAACTACTTTATTTAGAAATATATGATAAAAAGTAAAAAAATAAAAATATATGATAAAAATTACAAAAACAAACTCTTTGAAAAAGAGTGGTTAAAAATTATTAATAAACCTTTCCATAAATGTTTTGCTTTCACCACTTTCTCAAATAAAAATTAACATAGCTTTTTTTTTCACACAATAAAATCACTATACTTTATTTAGAAATATATGATAAAAAGTACAAAAACAGACTTCAGTTTTCCAAACCTCGGTAAATGCTTCAAACTCACAGCCTACCAAAGACTCAAAACCACCAGCCCAGCACATTGAGCATAAATACCACAAAAGTTATGTAAATAACACAAAAACACAAAACAGACATAGAGTCCAAAAACCATGAACATGACAACATATGAGCGAAAAAAACCTGACTATAGACGTCACGGACCAAACCGGTCAAACTCAAAACTCAAAATACAATTTACCAAAACTCAAAATACAATTTACCTTCCTCCGAAAACAGGGCCGTCTTCCTAAAAATTAGCATAGCTTTATAAAAACATCATTGCCCAGCCTTTCGAAGAAACATTTCGTTCTCAATATCTTCTCAAACGTTCGTAGCTTAAAAGTATTTCGTTTTCAACTTCTCAAACAACTCTGTGTGGTTCTTATTTTCAATAGTGTTCATTTTATGATTAAGACACGACAAAAAAAAGATGTTTAAACCTTCCTTGACGCGTTCTTATAAGTCATAATAATCAATTCTGATCTAAAAATGAAATCTAATATATTTAGTAGCCTACAGTGTACGTTGTGACTAACGGCTACCTAATTCAGTGATTCCATTTCCAAACCGACCACCTCCTAAACCCAACTACTTCCGAGTGACTTGTCTTGTCTTCTGCGGTTGTTATTACGTAAGCTTTCATCTATTTAACTGAATGACTTCCATCTTTTGTCGAGAAGAGTAGGGCTTTTTGAGAAGAATCTGAAGCTGAGGTGCAAGGTGCGAGTTTAGGATTTATCAATGGAGAACGCTGACATATATTGCTCCCCAGTTCAGTTGCGTGTAAAGGTAATAAGGTCTGTCATGGTGCCACCTTCCCGACCTTCTCCCAAAACCATCCTCTATCTTTCCAATCTGGACGACCATCTCCTTGTAAGTACCAGATTCGATACATTGCTTGTCTACAATAATGCCTCTCATCAGATTCATGCCGCCACTGATCCGGTGAAGGTTATTCGGGATGCACTGTCACAAGGATTGTTTTCCTATTACCCACTTGCAGGCCGGGTAAGGAGAACCCACGACGGCTGTAAACTTCACGTCGACTGCACTGGAGAGGGCGCTCTCTTTGTTGAAGCTATCACTCATAACAATTTTTCACGCCGACTGCACTGGAGAGGGCGCTCTCTGGACGACCATCTCCTTGTAAGTACCAGATTCGATACATTGCTTGTCTACAATAATGCCTCTCATCAGATTCACGCCGCCACAGATCCGGTGAAGGTTATTCGAGATGCGCTGTCACAAGTATTGTCTTCCTATTACCCACTTGCAGGCCGGGTAAGGAGAACCCACGACGGCTGTAAACTTCACGTAGACTGCACTGGAGAGGGCGCTCTCTTTGTTGAAGCTATCACTCATAACAATTTTTCAACAACTCTGGGAGAATTCGAGGAGCTGAAATCCACGTTCGAGCAACTGCTCTTTCAGTTTCCCCCACTGCAAAAGTCGAGGAAGTGCCCCCTCTCATTTTTCAGGTAAGATCCCGGCCCTTTGCAATTGTTGCAGCTAACATCTTAAATATGTATTGGCTAATCACAACCCGTGTTTTATTTTGAAAAAAATAGGTCACGCGCTTCCATTGCGGGAGCTTTGTAGTGGGTGTGAGTTTCAACCATAGTCTGTGTGACGGACGAGGGGCGACCCAGTTTCTCAAGGGACTTGCAGAGATTGCGAGAGGAGAGGCGAAGCTTTCGATTGAGCCAGTATGGCAGAGAGAACATCTCAAACCCTACCAGCCCTATGAGGTCCATTTTCAACATGAGGAGCTCCTCGAAAGTGGATACTTCGTTAATCCTATTTATCCTCCCATGCCGCTGTGCATTCTAAGAGCCGAGGACCATCGCAGAACAAGTGAAGGAGCTTTGTACCACGTTCGAAGCCTTAGCAGCTTTGGCCTGGCGAGTGAGAACAAGGGCTCTGGGAATTCCTCTTGATCAATCTGTGAGGCTTCTCTTCGCTGTGGACGTGAGGAAGGCGTTAGATCCCCCGCTTCCAGAGGGATACTACGGCAATGGTATTTATTTGGCATGTGCACGCAGCACTACTGTAGAAGAGGTTGTCAATGGATCCCTTTCGCAGGCTGTAATGATGATAAAGAAGGCCAAAATGTCTGTAAATGACGTGTACTTGAGATCGGGCATAGCCTTCCTTGAGATGAAGCGCTCTTCTCCAGAGAAATCAGATGTGCGTTTGTGTGTTGAAGACGCGTATCTTACTGACTGGAGGTCGCTCGGATTTAACAAAGTGGACTTTGGGTGGGGTGAGCCCGTGATTGCTTGCCCGGGTAACTGGATAAAATATTTTACATGTCCAATTGCATTTATGGTTCCCCGCAACATTAAGAACGGAGCAATGATGGTCTTCTGCGTGCCACGCGCAGCATTAACATCCCTTCAAACGGAAATGCATCGGATCGGAGGTATGTAGCCTACCTGTTTATGATGGGTTAAGCAATTTAGATTTTTTTGTACAATAATTTGAGTTACAGGTACCAGAGCAGCAGAGAATTCTTGCTTTGGATGTGGCCCTAAAGGCTACCAATGCCAGATGGTGGGCTATCCATAAAAAAGCATTGCATACCGGAAGTTGTGCTGAATAGTGTCTGCTGCAGCTGTGCTGAAACATGTCAGTTGTGCTGAAACATGTCTGCTGCACCTGCATTTATTAAATGATCTGCAGCAGGCTGAATAGTGTTTACCCAAAAACATGTTTCTATTATGAAAAATAGAAGTGCATCAGGATTGTTGTATAAATGCATTAGCATTGTGTTTTGCTATGAAAAATATAAGTGCATCAGCGTTGTTGTATAAATGCATTAACACTGTGTTCTAAACATGTAAGGATATTTTTATTAGTAAAACATAGAAACCAAGTTTCAGTACAGTATTTAATGTTGTTGTTCCTATAAAGTTTATAGGTTTTGGCAGTGCAGTATTTAATGTTGTTCTTATAAAATTTATAGGTAATAATAGTGCAGTATTTAATGTTGTGTTCTTATAAATATCTGACTGAACTGAGTGATTAATATTAACTGTTCAACATTTATTTATCTTTTTAAAGATAAAAAAATAAAATAGTTTCAAATAAAAAATCTCTCGAGTTCAAAATTTACAATGAAGATTTTGACATGAGTACTTTATTCTTAAAATTGATATAACTGTATAATATTTTGTGATTGTTTAAGCAATATATATATATATATATATATATATATATATGGTTATTTAAATAACAATAAATAATAAATAATCATTAATATAAATTTATTATTTTAAAATTAAATTAAAACCATATTAAAAATTATCAAAATATATTTATATTAATTCAAAAATATATTAATTAATGTGTTCCATTTATAAAAATTAACATATATATTTTTTCTTAAACCAATACATATCATTTAAATCTATTTTTAATTTAAAACTAAAAATAGCATATACATTTTTGCTTACTTTTATTTCTGTAAAAGTTTATAATTTATAACATTAGATTGTAAAATTTTTATTTTAAATTTGATATAAAAATTTCATAAAACATAATTTTAAATTTTACATAAAATCATAATTATCATTATTAAATATGTAAATAAAAAAATTATAATATCTAAATTCCATTTAAATTAATGAAATTAAATTATTTAAATATATTCAATTAAATTTTGAAACATTTTATATCTAATTATTATAATTCAAAATTTATAATATATCATTACTAAATTTAAACAAATTCTAAATAAATTCTAAACATTTTATATCCAATTATTATAATTCAATATTACATTACTAAATTTAAATTAATTTATACAAACATGAAATATATGAAATATAAAATACAAAATTCAATTACTTTATACAATACATAATATAAAAAATTATTTAGTTAAATATATTTAATTTTAAAAAAAATTTAAATTAATAAACCTAAAATATTTAAAAATATTATATTAAATTATATAACATTTTATATCCAAAAGATTATAATATATCATTACTCAATTAAAATAAATTCATTAAAATATGAAATATATAACCTACACAATTCAATCAATTTATACAATCATTTTTTTTTAATTTATAATATATTATTACGAAAATAAATAAATTTATACAAATATGAAATATATAAGATACAAAATTCAATTAATTTATGTAATTATATATATATTTTTAAATTTATGACCACGTTTCATGTATCTATATATATATATATATATCTTAAAAAACAAATCAAATAATTTTTTTTTATTTAAACTAAATTTGATTTGAGTGAGCGTTAAAAGCCATCATCGATCTCAATGAACCATCACCACTACCATTACCAAATTAAATTATATGTGAATCAATCAAAAACATATTTTAAAATATGATATTAAAAATAATCAATTTAACTTTTATATATATATATATATTTCAAAATCATAATACATTCTCTAAATCACAAATTTCAAAATAATATAAATAAATTTCAAAAATTAAAATAATTTTAAATCAAAATTTTTTATCTCTTAATTTGTATATCATTCCACCTCCAACTAAATTAGCCTCATCTCTAGTTTTCAATAAATCATCTTATTTCCTTCTATAGCATTCTTGGATTTTATGTTATGCTATTTTATATATGGGTTAGTAATAGTGTTTCATTTACAAAATATTCTCTTTAAGTTGGCTTTTTTATATTTTGTTACATATAGTTTTAATATTTTGTTATAGTTTTATTGATATTTTGTCATATATAGTTGATATTTTGCTACATATAATTCTTTTGATATTTTGCCACATATAATTCTTATTATTTAATATTGTTATTATCAATTTTAGGACTAGCTCTACCATCATTCATCTTCAACTTTTATCAATTGAGTTTCACCATCAATCATCTTCAACTCGACTATTTCAACTCCACACAATTTATTTAAAAATATTTGTTCTTTTCAATTACAATAAAATTTTATATAATTTTATTAATAAGTTTAATGTTCCATCATTAACGCTAAGCCTCTTCAATGTATAACATCATTGAATATAAATTAACTATTTTTCCATTTGTTTATGTAATCATTTCAAACATATTCAACATTATTATCATATATAATTATAATTAGGTCATACTTAAATAAATTGTAATTTATTTGTTAATAAAAATAGAATAAAAATTTTTATTCTTAAAAGTTTTAATAATAATAATAATAAAATTAAAAACAATATCCTTTTCAAATTTATATATATGTACTCAATAAATTCTAAAATTTTTATGCTTTGTGGAAATTAAAAAATATCTATTGATGTCTAATCATTCTCTTAATAAATGCATATCTGTATCTAGTTGGTAAAGTCGTGCATTCAAGCATGATAGCCATATCTAGCCGGTATCGTCACGTCCATAATAAAGTTGGTAAGGTCACTATATCTAGTTGGTAAAGTCAACTGCATTCAAGTATGCATACCTATATCTAGTCGGTAACGTCACGGGCATAATAAAGTTGTAAACTATTATATCTAGTTGGTAAAGTCATGTGTATTCAACCATGGATACCTATATCCGGGTGTGAATTTCATTTTACCTTTGTTATTCCTATTAATTTTTTATTTTTTTGAATTCTTATATTGCCTCTCACATAAAGTTTTAACATAAAGTTTTAGTGAAAAAATAATTTTTCCACAATGAAGTTTTATTAAAAAAGATATCCTTTAACATTAATGTTTTTATTAAATAATTTAATTTTCAATTAAAGCATATGTTTTTATTAAGGAGTTTAAATTCCAATTAAAACATAATAATAGACTCATTTACCTCTTTTTAGTTGATTGATACCTGCCATCATCATGTATATGAATTCAATTAAAACTTAATAAACAAACAAAATGGGGAACCTAGAATCCTTTCTCAAGGTTGTTTTCGATTGATCATGTACTCTGAAAACAAGGGTGGAACAAAAAAACCTACTAACAGTAACATAGACAACTCAAAAGTAATATGACAACTCAAAAGTAACATGTGCTGGCATTATGCATTTGAATTACATTAAGTGAAAAACTTAGGAAACAAACAAAAGGCCGAACCTAGAATCCTTTCCAAAGGTTAATGTTAGGCCACATGTAATGCATAATATCCAAATTTTCAAGGTTAACATGTTGCATCAATGGTGTAATTGAAATTGTGACATTTATTCCAAATGACTTGAGTTAAAATGCCAAACAAATATAATATTCCCCTTGTCGAGGCAATTCATTAAAAAAAATATTGCAATTGAGATTGTACTATGATGTTCTCTCCTTCCTTTGTCAAAAGAAGTTTAATAAGGTTGTTTTTCCAAGGTATGGATTGTTAAATGCATTCCTCAACTATTATTGCATGTGAACTTGCACATGCCAAGCTACAACAAATCTTTCACGGAAGTGGAGTTGTCTATTTATTATCCATGGATGCAAATCTTTTGGTAAAAGCTATTTTTTGGGCACAAGTTTCACTAATATAGAGTCATTGATGTGAGACATTTTTCCATTCAAATTGACAACCATGGGGTTCAATTTAATTCTCAATGTTTTTTTGTGGTGGAGGGTCAATCTTGTTTAGAAGCTTTTTTTCCCATGAGTTAAAAGTAATTGTTTCGACCAATTACTAAGACTATGAGAATAATAAAACCTTACTAAGTTTTAACATATATCAAATAAATCATTGGGATTGGGATCCTCCCACAACAAAACCCTATTTCAATGCCTTTGTTGAGTCACAAGTGATAACCCAACTCAATATCAAAATAACAATAACAATTTCATGTTTAAGAAAAAACACAAAATAGTTTCATTAAAATTTGTTTTTAGATTATTAACAAATTTATAAAAATATTGAAAATAACATCTTACAAAAATTAGTATCTCCACATGTGTTTGTGGAAGCCAGAGGAGAGCACTCTTTCGAAAGATAGGTATCTAAATTCCATAGATGATGCTTGGTAAATTGGGTAGTTGATAAATTGCTAATGAGTGGTAAATTCGGTAGGTGATAAATTGTTGATGCTTCATGGGTGGTTGGGTTAATTCCTTCATTAATATAGTTTAAAACAACTTCTTGTTCTAAAATAGTACCCACCTCTTTCTTGAAGTTTCACTTTTGGACTTGAAAACTGACTTATCCTCTGAAGGAAGGGCACAAAGACCAGAGAAAGGAACTGAAAGGAAGGGAACTACCCCATATTGAGACAACGCTAGTTCAATATAAGAAATAAAGAACAAATCGAATGAAAGCAAAGCCATCAGCTTTGAAGGAAAACTCACCCACCTACTCTTCAATCAAATGGGAAAGTTTCAGTCTCTAAATTATTACATATATAATACCATGCCACCTGCTTTAGGCCACTTATTTAAGCACACACATATCTTAACAAGGGTGTAAATAAAAATTAATGAAGGTGTGAAAAAATAATTAATACTAAATCAACAAGATTTTGATATTCTTACATCAATAATTTTGATTTTTAATTTATAAAAAAATACAACTTTATTCCCTAACATTTATGAAATTATAATTAATTATATAATTATATATTAACGTTTAAAGCATAACATTTTGTTCACCAAAGCTGATTGCAGCCACCTACATCACCATGCCTGATATCATCACCAAAGTTTTAAAAGATTTACAGCAGTGAAATACAATTTATGCGCTCTCCTAAAACTTTTTTTGAACAGAAATCTATCAATAAATCTAATTGCAGTTAATGCGATACAGTAACAAGGTTATTGATTGTCCATATGATTACCTTGTACCTGTACCTGTGCGACCAAGTCAGTCAATCAAATGCATGCCGGCGAATAATTCATACTGTATATATATATACCGACAAATTTCCAGGTATGGTTCACAAATTTTTCATGTAGTTGTGGTTGCAGTTGCGTTGTACATTTAATGTTACTGTTGAGATATAGAACATCAAATCTAAATATATCCAATCAGCAATAACATTAATTACATTGATGTTTAATACATATTGAATATACACTGTTGACCTAACATTAAATACATTACTGCTCAATACATATTGCTGATCTGTTATGACCTCAATCAAATATATGGATCAATAATCAAATTGGCGTAAGATAAATTCCAACCTAAACGCCGGGCTTAGGCTATTCCACCAAGTTTCTCGCTATAAATTTCATTTATTTTTTCCAGATTATTTTGTTTTCTTTTGTAATTTCAAAAAACAGAATTGCAACTTAAATGTTTATGAGATATTCCAAATCACAATTTAAACAATATAGATATTAAATTTTATTGGACTTTGTTAATTACCAGATTTAAGCAATGTCACAAATGCCACTAGTGTGATACCCCAAAACATTATTATTTATTTATGAATTGTTATTTGTGATAAAAATTTTGCCACAACAAGATAATCCATCTTTTAGCACCACAAGTTAGCACCACTTATAATTTATGGTGTTAAAGTGGTGTTATTAGCACTACTTACACTTTGTGGTGTTAAGGTGGTGGTATTAGCACCACATATTTTTTGTGGTGTTAAAATAATGTTAATATTTATTGGAAATTATGTTTTTAATCATGTATATTAACATAAATGCCATGTTGACAAGTACCATAAAGTGGTGTTAATAATTATTTGCCACATGGACATGTACATGTTAGATTTATTTATGAGGATTTTCACCATAAACACAACCATTTCACAAATAATTATTTTGTAAATAATTTAATTTAATTATTTATAATTTTTTCATTGAAATAAATTATCAAGACTAATTTATGAGTTTTTGCACCACAATCCCAACAAATTCAATTTCCTATTTTTACACTATTTAAACAAATAAATTCATGTGATTCAATTCAATTACAGTTGAATTTTTTATGTTTGGCTTATTAAATTTATTGATGGAAATTAGTATAATTATTAAGTTTTAATCACTAGCTTAAGTCCATCTTTAGCACCACAAGTTAGCCCCACTTATATTATATGGTGGGGATATTAGCACCACTTATTTTATATGGTGTTAAAGTGGTGATAGTATTTGTTAATTTTGTTGGAAATGGCATGCCACATCATATATGTTAATTAGATAAGTGGTGTATGATACTTTGACAAGTACAATAAGGTGGTAATAAGTCCTTTCTCACATTGACACTTAAAAATAACTTTTAATTATAAGGGTTTGCACCAACCATAAAACAAATTCACAAGTAAATATTTTTCTAAATAGCCCACTTCAATGATTTATTTTTTATTTTATTCAAGTAAATAAATGTTTTTAATATCAAGCTTTGCACCATATATATATATATATATATATATATATATCTTTTTATATTATTATCACTTCAAATAAATAAATATATGCATTTTACAAAATTATTATTGAAAGATGATCAAAGATAATCGATTTTAATTTATTAAGATTATAAAGATGGTGGTAAACGTGTTTTGAATTGAAATTTAATTATTTGAATGATAATTTTTTTTATCCATAGTAATAATTAATTATCAAATTGTTTGATGGGTATTAGTTCCATTAGAAATATTTGAGCACTATGTAGGGTCTCGGGTACATGGATTTGTGAGGGTATTCTTAGCCTATGTGTATGGATATCAAAACTGTTATGAAATTTTGATAAGTACAAATGGAACTAGGAGTCATTTACATGGTTAAGGGAGGAAACCAAGCCTTAGGCACTAAGTGATGATTTTATGGATTCAAGGCTAATAGAGATGTAGACACCTCCAACCACAAGACATGACTTCTCAAGGGAATCCTTGGCCTTATAATAGGGATATGGGTGGAATTTGCAAGATTTTAAGAACTAGGTATGGGTCTTGGGGCCCTAGACATGGACAACAGAGGAAACTTGAACTTTAGATCCTAAAGGAATTATCTAGGAATCTGTGGTCAAGAAAGACATTTCAAATGACCATACAAGACCATTTGAGGGTATCCTTGATGTATGAGTTGAGATACCAATTCCATTAGGAGGAACTGAGAAATAGACATGGGTGTCAATGCCTTTGACATGGTGAATGGAGGAAACTTAGGACCTAGGCCCTAAAGGCACATTCTATACACCCAAGGCCCATATAAATGGCTTGAATCACCACACATGACCTATCGAGTGAATATTTCACCTCTTAGTAGGGATATTAATTACTCTAGAAGGCCTTGAATAGTAGATATGGGTCTGATGATTATGAACATGGTCTCCAAATAAAATATTGGCTTTATACGCTAAAAGAAACTTTTATGCATAGAGGGCCAAGAATATCAACACCTCAACCCACCACAAATGACCTTTGAAATATACCCTTCAGCTAATAGTGTGTTGTTGATGACATTAAGAAGATGTTCAACATTATCTATGAGTCTTGGAGCTGAGAGAAAGGTTTGGGAAGAAACCTAAAACTTAGGCCATAAAGGAAGCTTCTAGTTATCTAAGGCTCAAAGCAAGAACTCAAGCTACAACATAGCACCTCTAAAGGGTATCGTTTTCTTTTGAGTGTGGCTAAGGGAGTGTTGTAGCCACAATAGATCCCATGCTTAGCTAAGCACGGGAGCCCTCAATTTAAATAAACAAAAAGGTGTTTGGGTGAGTCATCTTGAAAATTTTATATTTTGATTTTACCTCTAAAATTCTTTACCCATGCTTTTGGTCTGCTTGTTTGTAAGGGTTTGATTATTTATTCCAAAGCGTTTCGGTCTGAAGAGAGCCAAAAATTTTGAGTATTTTGTTGACTGTTATCATCATCCCGAAACCCGACATTTGGAGAACCTGCAACCCAACAGGTGTGGGTTGCGGGACTGTTGTTTTTAAGTTTTGGTTTTGGTAATTCTGAAACCTGTAACCTGACGGTTGCGGGTTGCGAAATCATTCTTTAATAAGATTGATAAATAATTACCCCGAAACCCGAACCCCACAATGGCGACATTCAGCTTTCGGGATTGTGTTTTTTCGTTTATTTGGTGTGTGGTCCTGAAACCCGCAACCCGTAATTTCAGGATGCAGCTTTCAGGATGGTTGTTTCGCTTCACAGTTTAACGCTCCAAATCCCGCCACCCGCATAGTAGGTTTTCGGCTTTCAGAAATCCTTTTTTTACTTCCATTTTTGTGAACCCGCAACCTGCAAATCCGTACCTTCGGGTTTCAGATTACGGGATCTTTGAATAAGAACTTCATGAAAATGTTTGAACCCGATTCCGCATTCCGCCCCGGTTAATCTCAGTCGTATTTCTGTTATGATCTCGCAGTCATGTTGATTTTGGGTAATCAGTTAAGTCAAGCTTTGCCATCTTGTCTTTGAAACCTGGTTCTGCCAAATTATCATTTTTCTGTGTAATTCATGACAACGAACACTATTACAAGTCTATCAGTTACTTCATGTTGAATGGACGCCATCTCTCCGCCTTAAGTTTTCCATGTCTGGACTCGAGCTTTGACATCTTGTTGTTTTTGTTCCACCTCTTAATGATCGGATTTGTTACGTGCGAAGAATCGATAGCCCATGTACTGGAACTCCTAATTGATACCTTTTTACACATCAACTCTATCACCATAACCTTCATATTCGTTATTAATCACCAGTCATAATTATTGCTGGAAGTTGCGTTTAACAATGTGATCGTAAAGGAAATTCAAAATCATGCGAGTAGTAATTGAACTCATACTTCACACAAGCTTTGATCTGACTGGCACATACCTTGGCTCTTTTCATTACAATTGAAGTAATTATAATGAATTGACTCGACAAGTTTAATCATTGCAGATTTTCCCCACCCGATTATCATCGACCTGCTTGTTGGCCTTTAAATAGCAATTAACATGAAATCCCCAGCTCATCCCTTGCCTTCTGGAAGATTTAAGACTCTATGTGGTATTTTTTGCATCCTACTATCCAAGACTCATTCAGAATGAGTAATATTCATGCAGATGGTGAATTTTCTAATGTTCAGGTTGAAAATGAAGAACTCTACCCCTTGTTGTATCAAGAAATGTTGTCACCACCGTTTGATGCAGGTGTTCCTAATTTTAGCAGCGGTAGCAGTGAAGAAGACTTCGAAACTTTGTCTGCCTGTGTGCAAAAACCCGAAAGAGCAAAGGAAGGAAATTATAGAGGAATCAATTGATCTCGATATTGATGTTATACAGGAATTTATAATCAATGAATAACCTGTCGTACCGGCTATTGTTCCTGAATTAAATCCTCTAATGGATTTCTCTGTTTTTTACAGTTGGTTCCCCGACCCCAAATTTCCTACAGCGGATGCTCTGCAAGCCACACCATCTGTTGATGATAGTGAACAATCTGTGATTGAATTTTTATGGTGCCACGAGACCTTATCTGATTAAAGAACAAGTCTTTCTTTTATGAGAGGTGGCAGAAAATCTTTTAAGCTTAAAAATAGCAAGATTTCTTGGATTGATGGTTCGATCCGATTTTGTAATCCCTATTTTGTAGAATTTTTCCTTTTGGAACTCTTATGTAAATTTAGTATATAAGGAGGAATGTTTCACTTAGTAAGGGGTTGGGAATTTTGGAATTGCAATTCAGCAGGAGATTGGACTGAAGATACTATGTTTATCAAAGTCATTGTAATTTTTGTACAAGACTTCTCTATTCAGGAAAGTTATCTTTTATTTCACCTCCTATTATTCTTCAAATTTATTTGAGAATTGCTAAGTTAATGTTTCAAATTCGTCATCGGTTATGTGTTCATTCTTTTGCAGGACATTCATTAATGCATAAGATCTCTCATATTGATTTCTCTGTATTTTTGGATTATGCTCAAAATTGTTCTATTAAATTTCTTTAATTAAACATTTTCATTTTTTTATATTTATGCAAATGATTCGATGCAAATAAATATGTATAATCAAATGTTAAATTTTCAATTAACACAATGATTACAGATCAGATATTTGAATAGGCTTAAACACTTTGAAGAATTGTCACTTAATTTTTATTAACTGATAAAACTTTAATAAACAAGTGAAGAACCCGAACACATTTCTGTTTAAGGTACTTAACTACTTGTTCATCACGCTTCAAATTTGATCTGCACAACATCAACTCTTCCTTTTAGGATAGATCTGACTTACAATAGGTTCTTTCCTTAGATAGGTTAAGTTAGATTTTGGCAGCTAGTTTTTACTTAGTTTTCCTTGATAGGAAAATTAATCTTTCAAGATCAAATATTTTACTCATAGAGTGCCAGTGGAGGCCAAATATCCATGGGTGATTACCACACCAAACAGCTCGAGGATAGAATTGCCCTTGCGCAGGGTCTTTTGAAGCCTTTCGCTGGGTTTTCATCCCTTGTTGTGTGCCTTGGGACCCATTCCATCACTTTGCACTTACCCTTCACCCCCGAGGCATCAACAATTGGTGCTAGAAGAAGGGCCACTAGTAAAACATGCCTAAGCAAACTCCTAATAAACCTCCTCCACCAAGTACTTCAACGGCTTAAACCCGAAGCCAGACTAGGGATTCAACATCTGAACAACCAACTAGTACACAACCTACGATTCTCCTTGTCGCGTCCACACAACCTGCGGTTATACCTGTCACACCTATGATACAACAAGAGAACATAGGAGATACCATTTTCACATCACCTACAAGGGGACCCATCTCGCTAGAGAAGATATTGAAAACATCTGCCGATAGGGTTTTAAGAGTAGAACAACGACTTGCCGATCAAAGAAGACGCGGCCTGGCAGCTCTAAACTTGGAAGGTATCTTGCAGGCTAGCGATAGGGAATATCAGCAAGTTCCCACCTCACATACCACTGATCCACAATTTCAACATACCAATAGTTTTAACACGGAGGTTCAACATACAATTGATCAACAATCTGAAAACCAAGACCTAGTTAATCGACCAGATTCTCCTGAATATAACCGTGAGGCCACACTCGTAGGAACACAAGGTCAACCAAATCTTGGATATGGTGGTCCACCACCATCCCCTCCTTCATCTTCATCATCTTCCTTGGACGAAGAGATTTCTTCTAGTTCGTCATCTGAAGAAGAAGAAGAAGAACCTCCAATGGCTGGAGAAGGTCGAAACAGACCTTGGCTTGACCAAGGTGCAGTTTTTGTATTAGGTGATCAACATAGATTACCAAAGAATTTGGATAAATGACTGCCTAAATACAACCCTGATGATAACATACCCGCATTGGATCACATAAAAACTTTCATGCAGGTAATCAGGCTTATAAGCGTGGTACATGAGGATGTAGTATGCAGACTTGTTCCATACACATTTGAGGGTAGAGCATCCACTTGGTATTTTGCTTTACCGTCCCAATCTATAACTTCCTGGGATGAATCCGAGAAACATTTTACCCAAAAATTCGGGCATGACAAAACATTGCAAGATCTTGTCTTAGAATTGTCCTCCATGAAAATCAAAGGAAAAGAAAGGGTAAAAGACTTTAACCAAAGGTTTTCATATCTCAAAAACATAATTCCTACCAATCTTCTTCCTGCCGAAGAATTGTTGGTGGCTTATTATGAAAAAGGTCTTCCTCCCCCTATTGCAATATTGGTCAAAAGGGTACATAAAGGTACTTTACTAGAAGCATTTGATGAAGCAATCCAAGTTGAGAAGGACATCTTTTGTTTGGAAGACAGCCCTGAAGCTTCAGAAGGACAACCTTCCAATTCCAGGAAGAAAATTGAGAATGTCCCTAAACCCACAGTTCAGAACAAGGATCCATTTGATATGACTGACATGAAAAAATTCCTTCAGAAGATGTCAAATGAGATAGTGGATTTAAAGAAGAACACTAATGATAATTAGAATCATAACAGAGGTTTTGTAAGGTTGTTGTTTAGGAGACCTTACTAGCCTCCACAAAATCCACCACCACCAAATCCGGTAGATGCACTCACAAACGATGAACTCTTTTCTATTTTTAGAGCATTGGCAACAAAATATCAAGTCCCCCCTGACACTTCCAATGATCAGAATACCCCGGATCCTCCACTACCTGAACAAGAAGTAGAATATGATCCACAGGTCGATGTTGTGGGTTGCTTTTCGGAACTTCCTATGTGTGAAGAAGAAGAAGAACTTGAGGTGGTTTTTAACACACAACACCCTTATAATACAAGGTCAAAACCATAGCCACCTCAAGAACCTTCATCTTCTCCCTCGGTTCCCACAAGAAACAAGATTGTCCCACAGAAGGATACAGTCCTCCCAGAAATGGAGTACAACCTGGTTGAAGACTTAAAAAGAGTCAAAGCAAACATCTCTTTGTTTGAGCTACTCAAGATTCCTGTTATGAGGGATTCTTTACCTAAACAAATGATAGTCAAACAACCTAGAAAGTCACATAATAATAACCTAGACTCTGTCACTAAAACTGATGATAAAAAAACAGCATGTAAGAGAACTCCTCCATTCTTGCTTACTTTTGAGATTTTCAACCGGAATGTACACAACTGTATGATAGATTCGGGAGCATCATCAAATGTGATGCCCCTCTCTGTTTGAAAAAAATTGAATGCAATGTGGGAACCCTGTCTAACCCAGATTGTGCAACTTGATAGATCCAAAGTCAGAGTGGTTGGAAAATTGAGAAACGTTATGCTCACGCTGTCAGCTAATCCCAGGATCCATCAGACAGTTGACATTGTGATAGATGACATTCCAGAATCCTATGGGATGTGGTTAAGCAGGGACTAGTCAGAGAAACTTAAAGGTTACTTTGCAACCGACTGGTCGCATTTATGGTTGCCTTACAATGGTCAATCGAATAAAATTAAGATCAGCAGAGAACCTTTTATGAAATAAACAGTTACTTATCTTAATGATTCAAGTGAACCTGCTGGTTATCTCACCTCTCGTGTAGAGCAATATACATTCGATACCTTTTTCGATGAATTCCCAACTGATGTCTCACCAGAAGAAAGCATTCGAAACAAATCACATATCACTCAGGTCACTTCTATACCTTTTTCTGGTGGAATTGTGCATAATGTATATAATGTGAATACGAATTTTAGATTAGACCCTGTCTCATGGACCTTATTTTTCGATGGCTCCAAATCCAAGGAGGGAGCTGGAGCGGGTTGTGTTCTTATCAATCCTAAAGGAATGAAAATCATGACTGCTTGCAGGTTAGAATTTGATTGCACTAATAATGTAGCCGAATATGAAGCTCTTGGGCAAGGGCTCAAGAATGCCATTGATTTAGGTGTACAAGCAATGGAATGCTATGGAGACTCCGAAATTATAGTCAAGCAAGTCAGGAATAAAATACACTGCTTATCTCCGCATTTGGCTAATTATCAAAAGTTGATACTCGACTTCCTCACTGCTCAAGATACATTTCAAGACGTTGCCATCGATGAAGCAGAACATGTAAAAGTCTCTCACTGATTCCTCAAACGTCATCCCGAAGTCTATGCTCAATCTAGAAAAGTTTTACGATTTACAGGAAAAGTTCAAATCTCAAACTAATTGTAAAACTCAAAGCTCATCCTTGAACTATGAGCGGGTCAACCTAGGCACCGAACATGAACCTTGTTTCATCAATTTGGGAGTTGATTGTACCCTTGAAGAATGCAGAGCCATTATTGCATTGTGTAAAAAATATAAGGATGTTTTCGCTTAGACGTATGACGAGTTGAAAACGTTTGACACTAGCGTCATGTTTCATAATATACCCATGAAACCAGAGGTTAAGCCATTTCAACAAAAGCTGTGGAAGATGCACCCCAGTTTGGAGCCTTCTGTAAAAAGGGATCTGGAGAAGCTGCTCACTGCTCGAATTATATTTCCGGTCAGGCACACTCAATGGATTGCTAACTTAGTACCTGTCCGTAAGAAAAATGGGGAAATTTGACTGTGTGTCAATTTCAGGAACCTAAATCAGGCTTCTGAGAAAGACAATTATCCTCTTCCACCAATGGAGCATATTCTTCAAAAGGTAGCCGGGTTAGAGATGTTTTCTCTCCTAGATGGTTTTTCGGGGTATAACCAGGTCATGGTTTCCCCGGACGATCAATTGAAAACAGCTTTCAGGACCCCATGGGGTACTTTTTCCTACAAATGGATGCCTTTTGGGCTGATCAATGCAGGAGCTACTTTTCATAGAGCTATGGATATAGCTTTCTAAGGGTTAATGCATAATATTGTCGTAGTTTACCTTGACAATATCACTATTTACTCTAAAAAACGACATGAACATGTGTTTGCTTTGAAACAAGTTTTTGATCACTGTAGGAAATTCGGTATTTCTCTCAACCCAAAGAAATCTATTTTTGCAGTAACAGAACGAAAAATTATGGGCTTCATTGTTTCGAAAGAAGGTATGATTATCGATCATGAATGTACAGAGGCTATTTCAAAGATTGGTTTACCAGGTTCATGCAAAGCAATGCAATCCTTCTTAGGTAAGATTAATTTTGTACGTAGATTTGTACCAAATTTTTCCCAGATTGTTAAACCACTACAACTTTTGGTCAAGAAAGATGTGCAGTTTACTTGGGTGCAGGAACAAAGAGATGCATTTATCTAAATTCAAAATGCATCTCAATCATTTGTGCAGGTGTGGTTTGTTTTTCAATCATTTGTTTTATTGCATTGACATTTTCATTGGTTTTCTTGTTTTGTTTTGGTTTTCATTAATAAGGCTTCACACTTGTGGTAATGGCTTATGATCACTTTTCTTAGCAACAATTGCTTCTGAAGTTTCAACATCGTTATCAATCTTACTTTCTGGCTTTTGATTAGAATTTGCTCTGAAGAATAAATAGTCAAATAAGTGCAATGCTTTTGGATACTTTTCACTTTGATCATTATCTTTCACCATGCTTTATTTGTGTAATTGAGGTATGGAGGATGGTCATCATTTCTCTATCTGGTGTTTCATGGTTGAACGGCATATCATAATAACCTGACCAGTTCCGATTGATCATGGATCCTTTTACAATCACTTTGAATGTGAATTTTTTTTAAAATGATAAGTTACAAGGTGGGTGGTCTTGTTATCAAGCCAGCCCATTAGGTTCATAGGTGTTTAAAGTGGAATGACATCTTCACATCAAGCCACCACACTTGGAAGATAACTTTCAGTTCTGCTGGAAGGTGGAAGATCCTATTACAGGTCGGTCCATTCATGATCCACAAAGCACTGGTGGGTACCATTATCACTATATGGTCACCAAGCAATGGTAATGCCTTGTAGCTTATGCCAAAATAAATTGTTTTGTTTTTCATGGGATTTTTGTTGTATACAAGAATAGGGGGGTCTTGTCACAAGCCAGCCCTATTATGATCATGGGTTTGATCTTGTACTGAAGTTGTCACAATATGGTCACCAAGCCATGATAATTTCTTTTGGTCTTACAGCCAGAAGACAAGGAGTCTCGTCATCGAGCTAGATTGACCAGTTTCCAGATCAGGCTTGTGAATGGCATTGTTTTATCTGATCACCAAGTCAGTACAGTGGTCTCGTATCAACAAGGTTTTATGTATAAAAAATAAAAATAAAAAATAAAAATAAAAAGAGAGAAAGAAAAGAAAAAAGAAAAGATAAAGGAGTATATATACAATCCATAGAGGATCACTGAATATACATATAATTAATAAACCAAAGAGATCTGTAATTAGGATATCCATGAGCATTTCCAAGACTGTTCCCAGGTTCAACACAAGCTGGTTTTCAATGATTACATCATGGTAAAGATTTGGTATTACTCTCTAAATATCCTTATCGGATGAGTGTTATCTTTAAAATGGTCATTGTTGAGATCTATCCATTTTCATGTTCATTGTTTGTTGGTTGTTATCTTTTGAGTATTTTCTTTGAATTGAGTTTCAAGAAATCGGCTGATTGACATGTTGTCTTTAGATGGATTTGATTGCAGAGATAATTGGTTCTTCCCATCTAGTCACCATTTGTTGTAGCCATAACATATCCCATGCTTAGCTAAGCACGAGATCCCCCAATTTAAATAAATGCAAAGGTGTTTGGGTGAGTCATCTTGAAAATTTTAGATTTTGATTTTACCTCTAAAATTATTCACCCATGCTTTTGGTCTGCTTGTTTGTAGGGGTTTGATTATTTCTTCCAAAGTGTTTCGGTCTGAAAAGAGCCAAAAATTTTGAGTATTTTGTTGACTGTTATCATCATCCTAAAACCCGACATTTGGAGAACTCGAAACCCGCAACCCGACAGGTGCGGGTTGCGGGACTATTGTTTTTAAGTTTTGGTTTTGGTAATTCTGAAAGCCGCAACCTGACGGCTGTGGGTTGCGGAATCATTCTTTAATAGGATTGAGAAATAATTACCCCGAAACCTGAACCCTGCAATGGCGATATTCGACTTTCGGGATTGTGTTTTTTTCATTTATTTGTTGTGTGGTCCCGAAACCTGCAACCCGTAATTTCGGGATGCGGCTTTCGGGATGGTTGTTTCGCTTCATAGTTTAATGCTCCAAATCCCACCACCCGCATAGTAGGTTTTCGGCTTTCGAAAATCCTTTTTTTACTTCCATTTTTGTGAACCCGCAACCCGCAAATCCATACCTTAGGGTTTCGGCTTGCGGGATCTTTGAATAAGAACTTCATGAAAATGTTTGAACCCGATTCCGCATTTCGCCCCGGTTAATCTCAGTCGTCTTTCTATTATGATCTTGCGGTCATGTTGATTTTGGGTAATCAGTTAAGTCAGGCTTTGCCATCTTGTCTTTGAAACCTGGTTGTGCCAAATTATTATTTTTCTGTGTAATTCATGATAGCGGACACTATTACAAGTCTATCAGTTACTTCATGTTGAATGGGCGCCATCTCTCTGCCTTAAGTTTTCCATGTCTGGACTCAAGCTTTGACATCTTGTCGTTTTGTTCCACCTCTTAATTATTGGATTTGTTACGTCTGAAGAATCGATAGCCCGTGTACTGGAACTCCTAGTCAAGACCTTTTTGCACATCAACTCTATCACCATAACCTTTGTCTCCATTATTAATCACCAGTCATAATTACTGATGGAAGATTGCGTTTAACGATGTGATCGTAAAGGAAATTCAAAATCATGCGAGTAGTAATTGAACTCGTACTTCGCACAAGCTTTGATCCGACTGGCACATACCTCGGCTCTTTTCATTACAATTGAAGTAATTATAATGAATTGACTGAATAAGTTTAATCATTGCAAATTTGCCCCACCCGATTATCATCGACCTTCTTGTTGGCCTTTAAATAGCAATTAACATGAAATCCCCAGTTCATCCCTTGCCTTCTGGAAGATGTAAGACTCTGTGTGGTATTTTTTGCGTCCTACTATCCAAGGCTCATTCAGAATGAGTAATATTCATGCAGATGGTGAATTTTCTAATGTTCAGGTTGAAAATGAAGAACTCTACCCCTTGTTGTATCAAGAAATGTTGTCACCACCGTTTGATGCAGGTGCTCCTGATTTTAGCAGCGGTAGCAGTGAAGAAGACTTCGAAACTTTGTCTGCCTGTGTGTAGAAACCCGAAAGAGCAAAGGAAGGAAATTCTGGAGGAATCAACTGATCTCGACACTAATGTATACAGGACTTTATAATCAATAAAGAACCTATCATACTGGCTACTATTCTTGAAGTAAATCCTCTAATGGATTTCTCTGTTTTTGACAGTTGGTTCCCCGACCCCAAATTTCCTGCATCGGATGCTCTGTAAGCCACACCATCTGTTGATGATAGTGAACAATCTGTGATTGAATTTTTAAGGTGCCACGAGACCTTATCTCATTAAAGAACAAGTCTTTCTTTTGTGAAAGGTGGTGGAAAATATTTTAAGCTTAAAAATAGAAAGATTTCTTGGATCGATGGTTCGATCCGATTTTGTAATCCCTATTTTGTAGAATTTCTCCTTTTGGAACTCTTATGTAAATTTAGTATATAAGGAGGAATGTTTCCCTTATTAAGGGGTTGGGAATTTTGGAATTGCAATTTAGAAGGAGATTGGACTGAAGATACTCTGTTTATCAGAGTCATTGTAATTTTTGTACAAGACTTCTCTATTCAGGAAAGTTATCTTTTAATTCACCTCCTATTGTTCTTCAAATTTCTTTGAGAATTGCTGAGTTAATGTTTCAAATTCGTCATCGGTATGTGTTCAATCTTTTACAGGACATTCATTAATGCATAAGATCTCTCATATTGATTTCTCTGTATGTTTGGGTTATGCTCAAAATTGTTCTATTAAATTTATTTAATTGAACGTTTTCATTTTATTATATTTCTGCAAATGATTCGATGCAAATAAATATGTATAATCAAATGTTAATTTTTCAATTAACACAATGATTACAGATCAAATATTTGAATAGGCTTAAACACTTCGAAGAATTATCAATTAATTTTTATTAACTGATAAAACTTTAATAAACAAGTGAAGAACCCGAAGACATTTATGTTTAAGGTACTTAACTACTTGTTCATCACGCTTCAAATCTGATTTGCACAACATCAACTCTTCCTTTTAGGCTAGATATGAATTACAATAGGTTCTTTCCTTAGATAGGTTAAGTTAGATTTTGGTAGCTAGTTTTTACGTAGTTTTCCTTGATAGGAAAACTAATCTTTCAATATCAAATCTTTTACTCATAGAGTGCCAGCGGAGGCCGAATATCCGTGGGTGATTACCACACCAAACAGCTCGAGGATAGAATTTCCCTTGAGCAAGGTCTTTCGAAGCCTTTGGTTGGGTTTTCATCCCCTGTTGTGTGCCTTGGGACCCATTCTAGCACTTTGCACTTACCCTACACCCCCAAGGCATTAACAGGGAGCCATTGGAATATTTTGAGTAGTAGGTAATGGATTTCAAGGAATTTGACATGGCTTGGGGAGTAAATGTGGGGATATGACACCAAATAAATATTATAGGTACTTGTGGCCATCAACAATACCTCAAACCACCACCTAAGACCTCTCAAGGTTATCCTTGCCTTCAAGTGGGGATACAAGTGACATTATAACATTTTGGATAATAGGTATGAGCCTTTATGCCTTGAACATGATTGATGAAGGAAAGTTAGGCCTTCTTATGTAAAGTAAATTTATATGCATTTAGGTTAAATAATTGTGCCTTGATCAACCACACATCAACCTGTTGAACATAAACTTGGCCCAAGTGTGTGTCTCGAATCCTTGGACATTGTTGGTAGACAATGCCTGATCATAATCCACTAAATGCATATTAATGGAATATAGACCCAAGAATGATTCCTTGAGCTAAAACACATGACCTCTCAAGGGGATATTTGAGAACCTGGTATGGGTCTTGGGTGCCCTAGACATGCTTGAGGAAGAGAACTTGGGCCTTGATCCCTCAAAACACCTTTTAAGAATCCATGGCCAAGAAGAACAACTTTTACAAACACACATGGATTCTCGAGAGTATCTTTAGTGTTTGAGTAGGGATGTCTATGTAATTAGATGGCTTTGAATAGTAGTTAGGGGTCTTGATGCTCTATACATAATCAAGGAAGGAATTAGATTCCTTGTGCCTTAAAGGAATATTTGAGGTATCCATAGCCATGAACAATATTTTAAAGAAACACACATCACTGGCGTAGGATATCCTTGGCCTCAAAGATAGGATGTAATCATCTTTAGGAGGTTTTGAGCATTAGATGTGATTTTAGGGGCCTTGACATTGTCAAAGGAGGAAACCCAAGCCTTTTCTCCTAAAGGAAGCTTTACGCACGCAAGACCATTAATAATGTCTCAAAGTATAATACCTTATGTTGGAATGTTTTACCTAAAATTTAGATATGTGTGCCATTAGGAATTTTTTTAGCGATAGTTATGGGTACTAGGGCCTTGGACATGGACATGGTTATAATCCATGAATTATAATTCCTCAAAGAACCATACATGAATTTGTAGGGGTATCCATTGTACTATGTATATAAGTCTTAAGGACTTGGGGCCTTCAACATGGTTATTGGCGGATACCTGAGCCTTTTTCCCTAAAGGAATCTTGTAGCCATCTAGGGGTAAGAAGCTTTCCTCCACCAACCAAACATAACCTCCTAATTTGTATAATTGGCCTATAATTGAGGATGATGTTAGTGTTATGTAGTGTTAAGTATCATGTACATGTCTTAATCCCTTGGGATTTATGTTCCATGGAAGAAGACCATATTTTTGGCCTTAAAGAAATCATTGAGGCATGTAGAGCCATGAACACCATTGATTACTTCAGAGGGTTATATATGGAAATATGTACATATAGGTCTTTTCGCCTTGGGTCCTTACACATGGTTAGTGGAGCTGACCTTAATCTAAAGATCTAAATGATTCTTCTATCCATCTATGGCTAAGAAAATTACCTCCACTAAAAGTACATGGCCTCTTGAGGGTATCATTGTCCTATGATTGATTATGTCATTTCCACTATGTGGTTTTGATTAGTATCTACATGTCTCAGGGCATTAGGAATGATTTTCTAGGGAAAAAAACCATGTCTTTGGACCTAAATAAATAATTGGGGCATCTAGAGTGATGAAAAATTCTAGAGCACCATGCATGACCTTGCATGGATATCCACGACATTATGTATCCATGTCTTGGGGCCTTGGAGCCTCAGGCATGGTTAAGGGAGGAGACTTGAACATCTGGCCCTAAAGGAATATAACCATCCAAGGATAGAAAGGTCACGTCAACCAACCACACATGGCCTCTTGAGGGTGTCATTGTCATATGATTGAGGATATTAACTCCATTATGTGGTTTTGAGAAGTATTTAGGTGTCTTACTACCTCCAAAATGACGCTTTAGAGAAGAATACCATGCCTTTGGCCCTAAATAAACCATTCAAGAATTTAGATCCATGGAAAATACCCCAAAGAACCATGCATGACTTTGCAAGGGTATCCATTGAGCTTTATATCTAGCTCTTGGGTCTTTGAGGTCTTGAACATGGTTAGTGGAAGAAACTTGAACTTTGGGCCATAAGAAATCTTTTATCCATCCAAGGCTAGGAAGATTTCCTCCACCAACCACACATGGCCTCATTGGCCTATGATTAAGGATGACAATTCCATTATGTAGGTTTGAAAAATTCATATGTGTCTTGATGCCTTGGGAATGACATTCTAGGGGAAAGATAATGCCTTTGCCCCTAAATAAACCACTGAGGAATCCAAAACCATGAACAATGCCTTAAAGCATCATGTGTGACTTTGCAAGGGCATCCATGGAACTATGTATCCAAGTCTTGGGGACTTGGGGGATTGGACATGGTCATGGGAGGAGGCATGAATCTCAATCCCTAAAGGAATATTTTATCCATCTAGGGATAAGAAGGTTGTATCCACCAACAACACATGGAATTTTGAGGGTCATTGGCCTATGATTGAGGATGTCAGCGAAATTAGGGCATTTTGAGGAGTATGTACATGTGTCAAGGTGTTGGGAATGCATTTCTAGGGAGTAAGATCACTCCTTTGGCCCTAAATAAATCATTAAGGATTCCAGAGCCATGAAAAATTCCTCAAACAACCACACATAACTTTGCAGGGGTATCCATGGCACTATGTATGTAGGCCTGGTGGCCTTAGGGCCTTCAACATGGTCAATAAAAGAGACCTAAACATAGGTCCCTAAAGGCATCTTCTAGCATTGGATTATTATTGAGTATGTTAGTACAATTATATGATTTTGAGTAATATCTACTTATGTCAAGGCCTTGGGAATGATATTCTAGGGAAGAAGACTATGTGTTTGACCCTAAATTAATTCTCGGGGCATTTAGAGCCATGAACAACGTGTCAAGGAATGATGCAAAACTTCATAGGGGTATCCATGGCACTATGTATCTAGGTTTTTTTTCCCTGGGACCTTGGAAATGTTCATTAGAGGACCCTTGATCCTGAATCCCTAAAATAATCTTCTTTCTATCTAACATTAAGGAGGTGGGATCCACCAACCACACATGGCTGCTTGAGTGTATTATTGGCCTATGGTTTAGGATGTTGGTTACAAGTTGTTTTGAGTAGTATGTAGGTGTCTCAAGGCCTTGGGAATGATGTTCTAGGAAATAAGACCATGCCTTTGGCCCTAAATAAATTGTCATGGAATTCAAAGCCATGAACATTGCCTCAAAGAACCATGCAATATTTTGGAGTGGTATCTATAGTGCTATGTGTTTGGATCTTGTGGCCTTAGGCATTGGACATGGTTAGTGGAGGAGACCTAAACCTTAGGTTCTAAAAGAATATTCTAGACATATAGAATTAAGTAGGTTTCCTCCACCAACCACAAATGGCTTACTGAGGGTAATAGAGGCCTATGATTCAAGATGTTGGTGCCATTAAGTGGTTTGAGAATTATGAAGGTGTCCTAGAGACTTTAAAATGGAATTCTAGGGATGAAGACCATAACTTTGGCTCTAAAGAAACCATTGAGGCATCTAGAGGCATCCACAATGGGCCTTAAAGAGCCACACATGACTTTGTATGGGTATACATGGTGCTATGTATGTACGTCTTGTGGTCTTAGGGCCCTATATATGGTAATGGAGGAGACGTGTATCTCAAGCCCTAAATGAATCTTCTAACCATCTAGGGATAAGAATGTTTCATCCACCAACAATAGGTGGCCTCTTGAGTTCAATTTTTTATAGACAAAATGTACACGTTCAAATTTTATCATGTTTTTATGAGTTATTTAAAATTTAAAATAATATTACAAAAATTAAAAAATCATATCAATTTTACAAATGATACAATAGTTCTATTTTTTTCATTAAAAAATAAATAAATATTCTAGAATTTTTTTAAAGACAAGGACAAGTCATGGCTCAAATTTTACCTTGACTTTTCTAATTTTATAAAATTTAATTAAAATTTAACTTGATATTATAAAATTAAAAAAATCATATCAATTTTAGAAATGATATAATAACTTTATTTTTTTCATTATTTAGAAAAAAAATATTGATTATTAAAATAAGAACATAAAAATAAAATTAAAAATTACATTTTGAAAAAAGTTAAAGGCTTCACTTACAATAAACATAGTCAATAAAGTAATCATCATAAAAAAAATGGGTTCACATCCCAACCTTTACATGGTAAAAAATAGCCCATAAGTTTGTGTATTTTCTCTAGTTACACTTTCATATTTTCTTCAAATAACCGATATCTGAATCCTATTTTTTTAAAATATTTTAAATATTTCACTTCTAGAATATGTTTTATGTTCTATCTTGATAGAATTATGTAATTTACATTCCTTGAATAATTTACCATACATCTTAATACCTTGAAATCTATATTTATGCTATCATTATGTAATCATATTATAAGTATGAATACCTGCATTAGATGAACACAAATCTATTCAACTTCGAAATCCCATAAATTAAAAGTGTTGAACTTTCACAACGACAAGTGGTCTGGAAATTTCAACCACCACTATAATTATCAACAACTTCAATAAAAAAAATTAATATTTGTTTTGGAGTTCACGTGATGGGCGGTCACGTGTGTCTCAAAAAAATTTACCGCAAATCTAAATGTTTTCCTCCAGAAACTAGCTATGCATTTTTCCCTAGTTTACTTAATCTTGGATGCTTACTTGTTAGGCATTGGTTACTCAATTTTTCCCAATTTACTTAATCTTGTGTTCTTCCTTGTTGGGAGTTGGTTACTCCATTTTCCCCCAATTTACTCAATCATGGATGCTTGCTTGTTGGGCAGTGGTTACTCCATTATTATGTGCATGCAACTTGCTCTGGTGGTTTGTTATGTGCTTTCTCTGGTGGTATATTGTGTGCTTTCTCAAATGGTCTGCGCGTGATCACGAGCATGTTAATTTCTTACATGTATTACTATTATGGATTATACATGAAAGTTTTAAACATGTGTAGAGAAGCAAATCATACAGATTCTTTTAAGCAAAATAGAGATTACATCACATCATTCACACAAAGTACACATAGATTTACCCTGGAAACCCTTAACTAGGAAAACCAACAAACCTTGGAGCCACACCTCCTATTTTCTCATTCTTTCATTATGAATCACTCAGAATACAATATAGGTATTCTGAAGCATCCAATACCCTAATCCATTAACCCGGATTAGTAAATACTAGACCCCAATCCCTTAATCGAGATTAAATCACATATTTTTTTAAAAATCCCGAAAATAACAAAAAAAAACCCAAAATTTTTGGCTCGCTACACTCGCAAACAAAAACAACCTACTAGTCATTTTCATATCAGAAATGGCCTATCGTCCATTTCTGAACAGATCGTCATGCGCAACATTGACAAGCGCACTCTCCCCTTCACATACATGCAGAAAATATAACACATACCCAACATTCTCCCACTTGTTGTTTTCTCTGCATAACAATGAGTCATGTACTCATAAATTCATAGGTTCAGGGCATCGATGCCCATATATTCTCTACACCAAGAGAACTTCTCTGTACTGATAGACTTTGTTAATAAGTCTGCAACATTCTTCAAGGTGTCAACCTTCTCCAACAACACCTTCTGGTCTTCAATCATATCTCTTACAAAGTGATATTGCACATCAATATGCTTTGTCTTAGCATGATAAGCATGGTTCTTTACCAGGAATATTTCACTTTGGTTTCCACAATCTAACCTTATAGATTTCTGTACAAACCCAACACCTGAACATAATATTTGTAACCATACAACGCCCTTACTTTCATGAGTGGTTTCCATATATGCATCTTCAGTAGTTGAGAGAGAAACTACATCATGTCTCTTACTCATCCAACTGATAGCTCCTCCAAAGAGGTTAAACACATACCCACTTGTATATCATATGTGATCAAGATCTGCAGCCCAGTCTGCATCAACAAATCCATCTACATTTATTACTCTGTCTAGTCCAGGTCTTTCTGAAGACCATCTTTACCGTTGTCTAGTGCTCCTTCCCTATTTTTGACATATATCTGCTCAAAACTCCCACTGCATGAGAAATGTCCAATCTGGTACAGACCATTGCATACATCAAACTGCCAACCGCACTAGCATATGGAACATGTTCCATATCTTCTTGTTGCACTGTTGGAGTTCTATGCCCCTGGCGGGTATCCAGTAGGTGTCCCTGAAGGCCTTTTGGATGCGAGATAGAACGAGCCATAGAATGAATACCGTGGCTTGGATCGACGAACCGTTGACTCCGTTGGATTTAGGATGCCGGGATAGTGCTAGGGGTGCCCCTCCATTATGGTCTTGTGGCCCTAGTGTCATCTTGTACGTCCATCTTGGAAACTAGGGTTTTGCTCAGTGAGGGAGTGTGCACTTTTTGTACACGGGGTTCAACTTTGGAAAATCATCCACCGAGCACTTGTGGCTAGCATTATTGGCCGGAACCCACCTAGACACACTTGCATGACTCCCCAGAACCTAGTTTTGTTGCACGGTTGGAGTTATATGCCCCCAGTAGGTATCCATCAGGTGTCCCTGAAGGCCTTTTGGATGCGAGACGGAACAAGCCATAGAATGAAGACCATGGCTCGGATTGATGAACCGTTGAATCCATTGGATTCAGGACATCGAGATAGTGCTAGGGGTACCCCTCCCCTCTGATCCAATGGCATCTGTGTCATCTTGTACGTCCATCTTGGAAACTAGGGTTTTGCTCAGTGAGGGAGTGTGCACTTTTTGCACACGGGGGTCAACTTTGGAAAATCATCCATCGGGCACTTGTGGTGATGATGATGATGATGGTGATGATGATGAAGACGTTGATGATGATGGTGATGGTGATGGTGATGAAGATCATGGTGATGATGAAGATGGTTATGATGATGGACACGGTGATGAGGGACCTACAAATGACAGTGATGATGAAGATGGTGATGATGATGACGAAGATGGTGATGATGATGGAGATGGTGATGACGAAGATGGTGATGATGATGGATATGGTGATGAGGGACCTCCAAAAACTCAAGCATTAACATGGGTGAGGTAGGTCTAAATCCTCCCTCAAGGACATTTCCAACCATTAGGTGACAATGATGAACATGTTAGTGCTACTCAATCATAGCTCCCAAATGATCCTCATATTCATCCAAGTACTAGACCAATATTGAAACAATTCCTAAAGCTCCAAATGGAGAGAGTGGTAGAGAAAATGGGGGCAATATCCATATTTGGGTGCTGCAGGCATCTTGGTAAGACCTAGGGTTTGAGGATCGAAATTCCAAGATAGACATGTAGACTTGGATTCTATAAGTTGAGTTCTCTAGTGGTGTACTTGTGTGATGTGACAAACCCTTCTAATAGTGATCCTATCCCACTTGGAGCCCAAATACCCCCTATTGAGGGTACATGTGGTGGGTCACGGATTCTAGGTATAGATTAGGTTAATAGGGCTACATTAGGTTTCTAGGATTCTAGATTAGTTTCTGACGGTTAGATTAGTGTTTCTAGGGTTAGTTTAGCTTTCTAGAATTTCTAGGGCTAGATTATGTTTCTAGGATTCTAGATTAGTTTCTGAGTGTTATATTAGTGTTTCTAGGGTTAGTTTAGCTTTTTAGGATTTCTAGGGCTAGATTATGTTTCTAGGATTCTAGATTAGTTCCTGGGGGTTAGATTAGTCTTAGTTTCTGAGGGTTAGATTAGTGTTTCTAGGGTTAGTTTAGATTTCTAGCATTTCTAGGGCTAGATTATGTTTGTAGGGCTATATTAGTGCTTCTAGGGCTAATCATGCATGAATAAACAATCACATGGCTATAAATCATAACTCAGACATCAAATAAATGATATAAGATAACGATATCAAATAAACTATCTAACATGAATAGCATTAATCGTGCATGAATAAACAATCACATGGCTATACTATGTACCCTAGTCAATTAGGCCTTCTAGATCCTCTCAATTTTTTATTGTCTCGAACAACCTCTCATGCTCTGCATGAGGTAGTAAGTAGTGTACCTTGTTTGATGACTTCGTTGACATTGTCTGTAGTTGGATGTTTGTACCCACGATCAAGTGTGTAAAGTGATACACCTGCGACCCTGGTCTATAATTTGTGTATGTGTAGCCATTTCTCTTTGGTCCCTTTCCATCCACTGTAAGATATTCCCCCTGAACAACCATCAATCCAGTCAGAAATATAATGCCTTCACTATCCGTTAATGATGCGAGGAGGGTTTGCTTCCCCTGGATGCATCGTGCCAACCAATAATTCATCCCAATTGCACTATCTATTAGGGCGACAACTACGTAGATGTGTCCTGCAAAAATGCATTTTAAGTTCATATTCCAACAAGTAGTGGTTTGATAACTTGGATAATTACAAAAACAAGGAGGGAAACGGGATATGCATGCATAAATGTTTACCTGGTTGTACAAGATCAGATATATGATCATATTCATTCAAAATAGAGGACTGGCCTTCTTCTAAGTGGATTGTTTCAGTAACTTCACGTGGGTCCACTGCAAGTGATACATGATCCCATTCATCAACCCAATCCATTGATTTGCACTCATCGCACTCACAACTGCTGCAAGACCCACAAAAGCAAGCAAGTTTTCGCGTCCATATTTCAAATAAGGGGTTGTTTGAGCTTTGAACCGAATGAAATCCACGAGTGCCTTGCACACTACTGCAACTATAAGAACGTGATTGATCTATATCAACTACATTCCATAAATTTCTGACAACATGTCCTCTACCTATTGGTATGTGTTGCTCCATGGTTCAATCTGAAATTTTTTCTTTGCACCATCGAACTGTGGATTCGACATTCCGAATATGAGGGCCTCCCATGCAACTCATCTCCTCCCTTCGTAGGGCACTTTTGAGACATGCTCTAGCCCCGTCATGCTCTCTGTTTCCATGCCTGGTCTCAAAATAGTTCCATACATGCACCACATCATAAGTCTTGTGCAAAATACTCAACCACTAAAAAAAACGTGCATTTTTGAACTGGCTTGCACAACAATTTGACCATATCCAATGTTGATCCATCTGTATACCTCTCTCCTTCAGCTGATCATAGAAAATTTTGAATCAATGTTGCACATAATGCAGGTCGTGGCACCTGCCGTCACTGATGTAGAAGTTGGTCTCTTTCAATATTATCCTCGTGTCGTTGCTGCTCTATGGTGTGTTCCTGTAAATGATATGGACCATTATGCTAACTTGGTCTGAATGGTAGTATTGACTTTGAATCTCATTCTATGGTTGTAGGGTGTAGTTTTCTGCAAAGTCCACAACCAACAATATTGTGCCCTTGGGAAAGGTGTCTCTGCACTGTCTGTATTGTTCATCTTTCCATCGTGCTACATGGACGTGCTGTACATAATGCTTGGTCTTTTGATATAATTCCTTCATGAATTTGCAAATTTGTACCTAGTGCCACAAAACCAAGGGCATTAATACAACGTGACATTTCCAATCTGAATATATATGTACAAATTCAACATATACAATATGAATGTTAAGTTTAAATCAAATAGACTAGCAAGATCACTGAAAGAAACATAATCACAAGACAGACACAGAATATACCCTGGGAAACCCGCATGGGGTAGAAAACCCAGCAAAGCTTTCCTCAATAAGATGATCAACCAAAATACAAGATGTGCTCCCTCCTTCTCTACCTCCTTAGCAGATCTCCCAAATAGGTGCGCTACTTTTCTCAAGTGAGTGAGTGTGTCTAATGAGGAGTTCACCTCCTCTACTTATACTAACTCCTCACTGACTAAAATACCTAATGGGGCCAACCTCTCCTGGAGAAGTCTAATGACCCCTAAAGTATAAGATCAGGGCCGACCCCCACATGGTGGGTCTAATAACCCTAGCTACCACAAACCCTCAGAGGAATAAACATCTCCGGAATAATAATGTACAAATATAATATTCTTAGAAGTTACAATATTCAACAATGAAAGCATGCAAACTTAGATTACTCGTGACTTCACCAATGCAATTCTTTTGCTTTCCTTTGAACTATCTACTTGATATGTTATGTACTGGAAGTTCTGCATTTCTACTAACATCCTCCCAAATTCATGCTCCGCGATTGCATGGATGGAGCGGCTTAATAATGCAAATCCACTGCAACTGGAACATGTCCCATATAAACATAATCTTTTATAATATTTTTGTCCTTCAGGCCTTCGACACATTATGCTATGTATATATTATTTGGATGCATTCGGTGGTTGTAGCGAAGGGAAATCCTGCATAATGTTAGTATGCAAACCAAAAAATATATGTCTATATGTATCATAATAGTACTCAAATTCTACATGGTATCTACAACAACATGTATTGCAATCAATTCAAATTCTAACATACCAGGGTTTGCATTTTTCAAAGGCCCAAGTTCAATTGTGTGTGCTCATTCTTGAACCTCTCATAGAGTTATGTTTGTGTCATGTCAAGGAAGTGCTTGACATGGGATTCACCCCCCCTAACACCTTTTCTTAACTTTAAAACATCTCTTTGATTCGATGATGATCTAGTGTTATCATGCCAAAAAAATTTCACTAGTTCTTTAACAGCATCAATGAGCTTCATGTTTGAACGAGGTAACCTACCAACAAAGGACCAACAATCTTTTTGCCTGGGGTCTCAAGTTTTTCTCTAATGGAAGAATACTTTTGAAGAGTCTTTCTATCTAATTTAAATATTTTACATGTGTATGATAGTAGGCGACGTTGCCTTGTGGATTTGTCTACAATTGATTCTGACAGTACACGACGAGCTGCATTAAAATATTTTGTACGAGAAGCTTTTCCAATCAAATTAAATGCAGATTGTAGATTTCTAACAACATGATTGTTGGCCTCTGAACTTCTAACTACCTTTATGGCCAAAATTCTCCTAACATCAGCTAGACAATGTGATTTTAACAAAGCAAGAAACAATTGACATTTTGTTGCATCGCTTTTGGATTAAAAAAAATCTTTGATTATCTTGCTACAATGGAAATCAATAGTGCGTTTGGGCATCTTACCTTCAAGTCCTGAAAATGAACTTTCATCCACATGAATACATCTGGGAGTTCTTCTTCGTCTGGTTGATAGTTGAGGCAAGGGAGTCGGCAGGGAAGTGCGAGTCTCGTCAACGGTTTGTTGTGGCCCTTCATTCACAAATTGGTCCTGCAATGGAGTGTGTTCACCAGGTGGGTGCTCTTCTTGGGGTGGTTTCCAGTTAAGAATTTGTTCAATATCCATCCTTTCATACTCGACATCAAGCAAGATTTGATTGACTTCAACCACTTCGTCATTGCTTGTTGATGGATCTAAGGCACTAACATTTTGATTTCTACGGTTTTGCATGTACAACCTGGCATTTTCTCTTATCTCATGGATCTTTTCGGGGGGCAGCTGGGTCCTTCTAGAGTTTCTTTTATTGTTACGTATGTTTCCCATGTTCAATGCGTTTTTTGGAAAAGCGAAAATATGACCCCTGCAAGAATGAACAACAAACAAGATATTAAAACTCGATGTGCATGATTATTAAAGCTCGATGTAGCAATTGATTATGTACAACAACATCTAGTGAGAATGTTTTCATAGCCCCAAAAGACTGTGAGAATTGATTGGGAATTCCCTACATATAAAGTTACAACATCACCTCTAGGAACACAGTAGGATGGTATTGGATGGTGATATGGGATGTTAGTAGGAGCAAATTCCCTACAAGGGGGAATCTCATATCGCTTCATTTTCATGGTATGGATGAGGTAAAATAGCCCCAAAAGACTAAGAGTTTTCAATTGTTTAGGTGTTTGTGTGAGTTGTTGTAGTGAAACCATGAGGAATTCAACAAATGTTTGTCTACTAGATGGAGGAATGTGATTATGAAATGTTATTGGTGGTGATGCAAGTAATGTTTTTTTATTATCTTCATGAAAGGTTGAAAGCATTGCTTGGTGCATGTTGTAGTTTTTTTTTGGTAAGATGTTTTTATTGTCTATGTTGAAGATTAAGAAGACTAAAATAGATCTATCATACAATTCATGAGGAAAAACCAAAATAGATGCCATTCAAACAAGTGAATGAAGACTAAATTACATTTAACAAGATAAAATTATCACCATACCTCAAGGATTATGATTGCTCTTTGATTCAAATGTCAAATGCTCTTTTTATGTGTCCACTATATGTAAGAAGACTTCATGTGTGTCCAAGTAGCATGAGAATTCAATCCAAGGTGCCAAATAGAGTCCAACTGTTGTGTATTCACTCAATTGATCCAAATAGAGCCCAATAGGTGTGTAATCAATACAAAGAGCCAAATAGAGCCCCAAATGTTGTGTATTTTATCCAAATGGTGAAGGAAGCACCAAATGGTGTATGAATTCAATCTACCATGTAAATGCTTGTTGGACTGTGTGTGAAACCAGAGAAGAGAACGCGATGAATGAGGAAAAAATGCAGGAGAAAGAACGCGGCTAATTTTCTAAATTTTATGTTCAACAGGGACGCACACGCGCCAGATGTGCGTGCGTGCTAGAGGTGCGTGCGCACATCTGGCGCGTGCGCATCCTTGCTGAACGTTGTAATGTTTGGTGGGTAACATTCAGTGTATTTATTGCCCAACAGATATAAATGTGTTGGGTTATGCCTAGAGCCCCTCCCCATAAAGAGCCCCTCCCCCATAAAGGCCTTTAGGACCTCTTCTAACCCATAATCCCTAAGTGCATATAAGTGCTTCTAGGTGTTTAGGGGTTTAAGGGTATATTTACAAATTTGTGTATTTTTATTTCAAAACATTAATTTAATTTTCAATTAGAAACATATGTATTACATCAAGAATAATTAAATACATAGTCGATATATTAATGTTGTATAAAGTGATGATGTATACAGCAATGATAATGAGGATAATGATGATGATTATCATCATCTTCATCATCATCAACACCATGATAATCATCATCATTGTGAGGATGATGATGATGATGATGATGACGATGGTGGATGATGATGAATATGAGTACGATGATGAAGGTGAGATGATGACGAATATGATCATCATCAAAATCATCATATTTGTCATCATCATCTTCATTAGTCACCATCATCACCATATTCATCATCATCATCATCATCATCATCATCATCATCATCATCATCATCATCATCATTGTCATCATCATATGATCATGGTCATGATCATCACTGTCTTCATCATCATAGTAGTCATCTTTGTCTTCATCATTATACTCGTCATCGCCATCTTCCTCATAATCATCACCATCATTGACATCTTCGTCATCATCTTCGTATCATCATCTTGATGATGATGATGATGATGATGATGATGATGATGATGACGACGATGATGAAGATGTTGTTGGAGATGATGACGAATATGCAGCACATCATCATCATCATCATGGTCATCATCATCGTCTTCGTCATGATGATATGATGATGATGGTGGTGGATGATGATGAATATGAGTATAATGATAATGATGACTAATTTGGAGATGATGATGATGATGAGGAAGATGAGGAGGAATATGCAGCACATCATCATCATCAACTTCCTCATCATCATCATCATTGCGAGGACGCAGATGATGATGAGGATGATGAAGATGACGATCATATGATGATGATGATGATGATGATGAGGATAGTAATCATAATAGGCATCTTCATCATCCTCATCATACTCATCATCACCATCATCCTTATCATCATCATCATCTTCATCATGATGATCTGATGATGATGATGATGAAGATCATGATGAAGATGATGATGATGATGAAGACTAATGGAGATGATGATGATGATGATGATGATGATGATGATGATGATGATGTTGATGATGATGTTGATGATGAAGATGATGACGAATATGCAGCACATCATCCTCATCATCATCATCTTCATCATCATCAACAACATGATCATCATCATCATCTTCATCATCGCCATCATCATCATCATCATCATCATCATCATCATCATCATCGTCATCATCATTTTGAGGACGAGGACGAGGATGATGATGATGATGGTTGTGGTGGTGGATGATGATGAATATGAGTCTGATGATGATGATGACGAATATTATCATCATCATCAAAATCATCATATTCATCGTCATCATATTCATTAGTCATCATCATCGCCATCTTCATCATCCTCACCATCATCATCATCATCATATGATCATGGTCACGATGATCATTGTATTCATCATCATAATCGGCATCTTCATCATCCTCATCATACTCGTCATAGCTATCTTCTTCATCATCATCATCATCATCGTGGTGATGATGATGATGAAGATGATCGTGATGATGAGGATGATGTGTAGCATATTCGTCATCATCTTCATCATCAACATCATCATCATCTCCATTAGTCATGATGATGATGATGATGATGATGATGATGATGATGATGATGATGATGACGATGAATATGGTGATACTGATGATGATGATGACTAATGGAGATGATAATGATGATGATGATGTTGATGTTGATGACGAAGATGATGATGAAGATGATGACGAATATGCAGCACATCATCATCATCTTCATCGTCGTCCACAACATGATCCGCTGCATGATCATCATCATCATCTTCACCATCGTCGTCGTCATCATCATTGTGAGTACGAGCATGCAGATGATGATGATGATGATGATGATGACGATGATGATGATGAAGATGGTGATGATGATGATGACTAATGGAGATGATGATGATTATGATGATGATGATGATGATGATGATGAAGATGATGATGAATATGCAGCACATCATCCTCATCATCATCCTCATCATCATCATCATCTTCATCATCATCAACAACATGATCATCATCATCATCATTATGAGGACAAGGATGATGATGATGATGATGATGGTGGTGGATGATGATGAATATGAGTACGATGATGAAGATGATGATGATGATGACGAATATGATCATCGTCATCAAAATCATCATATTCGTCGTCATCATCGTAGTTAGTCATCATCATCGCCATCTCCATCATCACCATCTTCATCATTAGTCGTGATGATATGATGATGATGATGGTGGTGGATGATGATGAATATGAGTACGATGATGATGATGAATAATTTGAGATGATGATGATGACGGTGATGATGATGATGATGAAGATGACAAGAATATGCAGCACATCATCAACATGTTCATCATCATCATCAACTTCCTCATCATCATCATCATTGTGAGGATGAAGATGATGATGAGGATGATGAAGATGATGATGACGATGATGATAGTCATCATAATAGTCATCTTCATCATCCTCATCATACTTGTCATCACCGTCATCCTTATCATCATCATCATCATCATCATGATCTTTGTCATGATGATGATGATGATGATGATGACGACAACGATGATGATGAAGATGGTGATGATGATGATGACTAATGGAGATGATGATGATGATGTTGATGATGAAGATGATGAAGAATATGTAGCACATCATCATCATCATCATCATCAACAACATGATCACCATCATCACCATCATCATCGTCATCATCGTCATCATCATCATCATTGTGAGGACGAGGATGATGATGATGATGATGATGATATGATGATGATGATGGTGGTGGTGGTGCATGATGATGAATATGAATATGATGATGAAAATGATGGTGAATATGAGTATGATGATGAAGATGATGATGATGACGAATATCATCATCATCATCAAAATCATCATATTCGTCATCATCATCTTCATTAGTCATCATCATCGCCATCTTCATTAGTCATCATCATCGCCATCTTCATCATCCTCACCATCATCATCATCATCATATGATCATGGTCATGATGATCATTGTCTTCGTCATCATAATCATCATCTTCATCATCCTCATTTATGGTTGTACTTGTTCACATCAAAATTTTAGGGAAATTCTTTTATAAGTGGGGGAAGTGTGATGATCCTCCCTAGTGGTGAAATGGGGAGTTGAAGGGCCCATTTAAAGTCCAGGGATTGAGTATCTATTGGATCAATTGGTAATTATTCATTATGATACTATGTTTGACCTCCAGAAAGGTTCTCATCAAGTTCTAATG
Organism: Larix kaempferi; assembly: GCA_027924585.1. Classification (NCBI taxonomy): domain Eukaryota; kingdom Viridiplantae; phylum Streptophyta; class Pinopsida; order Pinales; family Pinaceae; genus Larix; species Larix kaempferi. The sequence continues at coordinate 7,629,276 of BSBM01000358.1, read as the reverse complement.
AAATCTAGAAATACTTGGAAAATTCGTTCTAAAACAAAATTTGGTCTTTTTGAATGTTTGGTTATATCATTTGGTCTCACTAATTTCCTCCAACAATGTTTATGAGGCTCAATAATGATATATTCATGCCACATTTGTGACGTTTTGTTATGATCTACATTGATGACATCTTGTATTTAACAACAAGGGTGAATTCCTCCACCATGCCCACGTCATTTTGGATGTATTATGTACTCACAAGCTATAATTTAAAAGGCACCATTATTCATTTGTGCAAAGTATTGTTCATTATATCGGATTTCTTATGACCCACATTGGAATTCAAGTTGAACCATCCAATGTTAAAACCCTTTTATAGAGGCCTTACTCTACCATAGTACTCAAAATTTTCTTAAGAGGACATGATTTCTACAACAAGTTTATACACCATTTTTGAAAGAAAATGTGCCCTATACACAATCTTCCAACTAACCACAATTTTCTTGGATTGTAGTAGATCTCAATGCACCTTTAGGCATCTAAATCAAACCTTCTATTATGATCTAGCATCCTTCATTTGATATGCTTGAAAAAACATTATAGATATAGTTGGATGACTCCTTATATGCTATTGTGGTCGAAGATGGTCATCTAATTTCTTACCAAATGAAAATTTGTTTTACACTAGGCTGTGCTACAATGCCTATATTGTTAAATAATTATATACCATTATCCAATTTTTTATGCAGTAGCATCATTATCTACTAGGCATGGAGATGTTAAGAGAAGGCTATTATATCTAGAAGCACTTTTCAAAAAATTGTTATAAAAAAAATATAATTTATATTTACAATTAAAATTAAGAAAATATATGTATTAAATCCAAAAAATATAAATAATTCAACTACTAAATAGATCTATATGAATTTGTATAGTATGATATTAAATACTTTTACACCCTAATATTAAAGAGATTGTAACATTTGTCACTATATGTTGGTCCAAGGCCACTTTCTAGGGAGGTCCCTAATATTAAGGAGATTGTAACATTTGTCTCTATATATTGATCCAAAGCCACTTTCTAGGGAGGTGCATTTGATGTGTCATATGTCACGTCTTAATGTATGTAAAATCCAAAAAGAAAAATAATATTATACAAAATATCTAATGAAAAATCACAATATTATACATGTTATTTTCATACGTATTTTGGTGGCGAGTGTCGAAGAGAAACGTGGTGATAAACTATATATGTTTGAAAATTAGGAGGGAGGTTACATGATGATGATCATGCCACCCATCAAATTGAAGACAATTCCTGAGCCAATTTTTTTTTTTTTAAATTTTATGAATAACCATTGTGGTACTTTGGTCCAAATGTTTTTTCTAACTCATTGTTTCTCCATATTGTGTGCCTACTGCCACCTCTCTATATCAATGCATAAGTCAACCTCTGCTTGGTTTGTGGTTATAGTTGCATGCCATTATTTGTAGTTGCATACCATTGAGTGTTGTTTAGAGTTTTTGTGAGTCTGTGACATTCATGCAATAAATTAAGTCTTGTAGAGGAGGACTCATCAAAGAGTCAATTTGAATTTCATTTTGACAAATAACATATTTTGTAAAGATCAAATGTCGTGAATGCATCCTCAGACTACCATGCAAGACCATGGATATGTTGCAAAGCATTGAACATCATTGAAGAATTAAAACAGGTTCCTCGAGATCTTATTGAAGCATATTGAGCTCAATTGAATTCCACTTGAGCCTTAAGTGAAAATTCTAAACCTCAAGCAT
>BSBM01000358.1:7402500-7625000 GCA_027924585.1 Larix kaempferi | reverse complement strand
TAGGGTAAGGTAAAGTGACTCAACAGATATTTATCTAGCACATAACAATCTTTGTATGAAGAGAGAAAAATATCAATGTTAATAATGGGTAGGTCATGCATATCAAGGAAATGGAAGTAGGAAACACCCTAGTACCTCTAAGTAGGTAGGTGTATGTGAATACTAATAAATGCATACACTACAATCACTCTTATTCCTATGTTTTCATTCATTCAATAGGATTTTTGTATGGATGCATATGTTCTTGACCTATGGTTTGGTCTGATTTTACTAAATAGTGCGTACGCACTAAATAGCGCGTACACTCTATTAGTGCGTACGCGCATTTAAAATAACACGCACGCGCCATTTAAATTTTTAAGTTTTGGTAGGTAATTCCTTGCCCACCAACGTGGTGGATGACTTGGCTACTATGGTTTTAGGTCCGAGTTGCCAAACCAAGTGGCTTGGACTGTGTTATAACAAAATACATCTTATTCTATAACTTCTTCTGTTTCGAGCATGATGCTCTGTATGCTACACTAGTCCACTACCAATGAAATTGCACACACTTGTAGAACTATGTGTGTAGATTCTGAATATGTAATTTTTTATTAAATCTATTATTTGTTTCTATTTTTTAATTAATTTTAATTGCACTAACGTCAATCTTACACAAAAAGTAGGTTATTCATTTCATCTATAACTTCTGATTGGCTCACCTATTTTGAAAATGGAAAAGAACCCACACAAGTACACACAAAGACCTACACCCTAAAAAACACAAAGTTCATTGATTATGCTAAGACCATGATCATGTTGAGGACTAACGCTCAACCTAGTAATTCTAGGGCTTGGCTAAGTTCCTTAATTAAAAAATAAATAAAATTAACATAAATAAATATGGAAAAATAGCGCTGCACTAGAACGGCCTGTTATCTACAACTGTATAGAATTTTTTTCACAAAATTCTACCATTGACGTACCAAACTAGGGAACTAATGCAAACATATTCATTATGTTTTCTTAAAAAAATAACAGACCAACCTTAGGAGAACCCCATTTTTTGGGAGTTATACTTAATTTCCATAAATAATATTTATATATTCCAGAAGGCGATCCGATTGTCTGCGTTTCATCTTCTTGTGCCATATTCCAAAAATTTGTGTACGTAGCTCTAATATTGTTTTTTGACGTTCAGGTTTTTGTTTTTCCAGGAGTCCATTGCGACTAACATGTCATGAGTGGCCATCATTAGCTTGCACCGGGCCATCTCTTAGCCAAAATCCATACATGTCCATGTCCCCCTTACCCTAAAAAATTTAAAAACCTATAAAACTGCATCCCTATGCAAAATGTTCAAAACCAAAACAAAAGAAATGAACCAAAATCCCATTAATTTCTAGACTTAATATATAACAACTAGAGGTACCGCAAGATTTCCGAAAAAATTAGTAACACTACAAATTTATATTGAGCACCAATTAACCAAAATCAGAATAGATTCAATAAAAAAGCAAAAACTATACCAAACTGACACCGTATTCTCAATGCAAACTTTTCAAAATTCCAAACCCAAGAATTCTGAATCAAAATCCTCATAAATCTGAAGGCATAAACACACACATAACACTAAACAACTAGAGTCATCTCACTTTTCCAACTCCAACTCTACCAACTCCAATTTCCCGATGGTTTTGTTTTGAACACTCGAAAAGGTGGTTTTCTGAGTTAGAAAAGTTGACATCATTGAAAATTTTGTGTCTCTGGACAAGTTGTTGGCATACATATGTGTGAAGCTGATGGGTATATGGGGTTGGCACAGTGCACAAAACTGAGACTTCTAAGTGTTAGTGAATTCTCTGAGTTCGAAGAGCCGCCAACTATGGAAACATTGGCATCTTTGGAATGGTTGTGGTTAAACAGATGTGTGAAGTTAAAGAACATCCCCGGGCCATCATTCTCAAGGCCTTGAGACACCTACATATCAGGGAAATTTTTAGGGGCGAAATTTCGCCAATTGGCTTTTTTTTGGGCTTTTTTTAAAAAACTAAATTCCTATTTGGTCATTTCTAGACTCTAATATCGCCTATACTTACATAAAAAAAAAAAAATTATCATAATATTCGCCAAAATTTACAATTTTCAGTAGTAAATTGTATGTTTCATATTTAATATTCTCCTACCAATCTATATTTATGTTTTTTTCAATCCAAAATAATCGCCTAGAATACTATACTTAAGTATACTTTTATAATCCTTAAAAAATACCCTACTACATATTTCTCAAAACAACTTAATGTCACTGACATCCTCAATCATAGGATAATGATACACTCAAGAGGCCATTTTTGGTTGGTGGATACCGCCTCTTTTTCCTCAAATGGCTATAATATTCCTTTAGGTCTTGAGGATTAGGTGTCCTCTGCTGACAACATCCAAGGCCCTAAGGCCAAAAACCTAGATGCATAGTGCCATGGATACCTCTACAAAGTCATACATGATGTCTTAATGCATTGTTTAGGTCTCTAAATTCCCTAGTAATTAATTTAGGGACAAACACATAGTCTTCTTCCCTATAATATACTTTTCGAGGCCTCGACACATGTAGATATTACTCAAAACCATCTAATTGCACTAAAATCATCAATCATAAGAAGATACGACCTTCATGAGGTATCCTTCGTATCTCTGGATGGATAGAAGATTCCTTTAGGGCTTAAGGATGAGTTCTACTCACTTGGCCATGTCCAATGCCCCAAGTGTCAATGACTTGGATGCATAACACCATGGATAGTCTACAAATCCATGTGTGATTCTGGATGGATTTGGATGCCTAAATGGTTTATTTTGGGTTAAAGGAATGGTCCTATTCTATATAATGTCATTCCTAAGGCCTAAGATATGTGTGTATTTCTCAAAACCACCTAATGGCATTAGCATCCCCAAACATAGACCATTGATACCGTTAAGAGGCAATGTATGGTTAGTGGAGGCAACCTTCTTAGCCATGGATGGCTAGAAGCTTCCTTTAGAGCCCTATGTTCAAGTGTCTTCCACAGGCCATGTTAAGTCTGTAATGCCACAAGACCGAGATACATAGTTCCATGGATAGCCAGGTGTAAACTGCAAAGTCATGTATGGTTGTTTGAGACATTTTTCATGGATCTAGATGCCTCAATGATTTATTTAGGACCAAAAGCATGGTATTCCTACCTAGAACTTCATTCTCAACACCCTAAGACATCTACATAATTCTCAAAACCACCTAATGGCATTGACATCCTCAATCATATGACAATGATACCTCAAAAGGCCATGTGTTGTTGATGGAGACAACCTTCTTATCTCTATATGGCTAGAAGTTTCCTTCAGGGATGACCATGTCTAATCCCCCAAGTCCCCAAGACTTGGATACATAGTGTCATGGATACCCTTGCAAAGTAACACATGGTTCTTTAAGGAATTGTTCATGGTTTTGGATGCCTTAATGGTTTCCTTAGGGATAAATGCATGCTCTTTCCACTAGAATGACATTCCAAAGGCATCAATACACATACATATTTCTCAAACCCACCTAATTGAATCGCCATCCTTAATCATAGGCCAATGATACCCTCAATAGGCCATGTGTGGTTAGTGGAGGCAACCTTCTTATCCTTGGGTGGATAAAATATTTATTTAGGGCCCAAGGTTCACGTCTCTTGCACTAACCATGTCCAAGTCCTTAGGGCCCCAAGACCTAGATAAAAATCTCAATGGATACCCTTGCGGTGTCATGCGTGGTGATTTGAGACATTGTTCATGGCTTTAGATTCCTCAATGGTTTATTTAGGGTCAAAGGCATGGCCTTCTTCTATAGAGCATCACTCCCAAGGCCCTAATACACTTACATACTTCTCAAAACCACCTAATGGTGTTAATTTCCTCAATCATAGGCCAATGATACCCTCAAGAGGCCATGTGTGGTTTGTTGAGGCGATCTTCTTATCCTTGCATGGATAGAACGTTCCTTTAGGGAGAGGTTCTTGTTCCATCCCTTCACCATGTCCAAGACGCCAAGCCCCCCATGACATGGATACATAGTGTCATGGATATACATGCAAGCTCATGCATGGTGTTCCAGTAAATCTTCGTCACTCTCGATGCCTCAATAATTTCTTCATGGCCAAATGCATGGCAGTTTACCTGAAACATCATTCCCAAGGCCATGGGACATGTACATACTACTCAAAACCACCTAATGGAAATGACATAATCAATAATAGGCCAATGATACCCTCAAGAGTCCATGTGTTGTTAGTAGAGGCAATCTTCTTATCCTTATATGGATAAAAGAATTTTTTAGAGCTTGATATTCAGGTCGCCTCCACTAACATGTCCAAGACCCCAAGGCCACAAGACCTAGATACATAGTGCCATAGATACCCCTCTAAAGTAATAAATGGTGCATTTAGGTAGTTTTCATGGCTTTAGATGCCTCAATGATTTTTTTATGGTGAATGGTATGGTATTCTTCCTTGGAACATCATTCCCAAGGACTTGAGACATGTTCATACTACTTAAAACCACCTAATAGTAACAACATCCTCAATCATTGGCCAATTATACAATTAGTAGGTTCTGTGTAGTTGGTGGAGGAAAACGTCTTACCCCTAGATGAATACAAGCTTCCTCTAGGGGTTATGGTTCAAGTATCCTCCGTTAATCAAGTTGAAGGCGCCAAGGCCATAACACTTAGATACATATTGCAATGGATACCCTTGCGAAGTCATGCATTATGCTTTGAGGCATTATAATTCATGGATTTGGATGACTTAACGATTTATTTAGGGATAAAGGCATGGTCTTCTTCCCTAGAACATCACTCCCAAGGCCCTGCGACATGTACATACTGCTCAAAACCACATAATGACACCAACATACTCAATCATATGCTAATGATACTCTTAAGAATCCATGCATTGTTGGTCGAGGAAACCTTCTTAGACCTGAAGATTTGGATGCCATAATGGTTTCTTTAGGGATATAATCATGGTCGTATTCCCTATAATGTCACTACCAAGGCCTTTGGATACCTACATAAGGTTCTTGCTTTCCTCTTATGACTCCAGTCAAGGCCTTGATATCCATACCACTATGCAAAAACCCTTGACTATGCCCACATATGACTATTATGTTAAATATTGACTTTACAAGGTGTATGTTATGGTTAATGGCCTTGATTATTTCCCATTACCTTAATAATATTCTATTAGGGTATACTTCTTTCAATTTCTTCCCCAACCATTTTATAAGATGCATCTCTAGTGCACAAAACCACAAATTTCCACAAATATTCCACTTTAAGAATAATGATATCATATACATAGCATAATCTCCAATGTGATATTTTGAGTCATCGGTCTTAGCCCGATATGACTAAAACCTTCCTTTATGGCCTAATTCCAGTGATTCTTCCCACGACTATGTCATAGCTTCTCATATCTAGTGTAACTTATATAAAAACTCATATGTCAAGGATAGCGTTGGGAGTTCATGGGTTTGTTTTAAAGCTTACCTTAGGGTTTATGGCCCAAGTTTCCTCCTATGAGATTATGCAAAAAAATAAGACCCATGTATGTTAGAAAAAACCTCATGATGGTGTTGATTTCCTCACTCAAAGGTAAATAATACGCCTAATATGTCATTTGTAGTGGTTCGAGCTATTGTATTTAGCCTTTGATGCACAAAATATTTTATGAGGGACCGAGGCCCAGGTTTCCTCCCTCAAACATGTTAAGGGCCTAAATGCCCATATATAGTGCTTAAACATCTTAATTACATTAATGCCCCAAATATTAGGCCAAAAGTATCCTTAGGAGGTCTTATGTGGTGGTTCAAGGTATACTTGTTAATATTATACTCCTAGATGTTTCTTTTAAGGTTCAAGTCCTAGGTTTCCTCTCTTAATCATGTTTATGGCCTAAATAATTATACCTAGTTTTATTTCCTCTAATTCCCCACATTATCCCTATTATAAGGCCATAGATCTTCTCAAAAGGTCATTTGTGTTACATCAACAAGTAATTATTATCCGTATATGCCTAGAAGCTTCATTTAGGCTAAGGCCTAAGTTTATTCTCTTAACTAGGTTGAGGGCCAGTAGACTATCACTAGTGATCAAAACCTCATAATAGAATCAATTTCAAAAAATAGACATTAAGAATACTCTTAGGTAGACATGTGTGTTAACCATATATCTTGGTCCTCGATTCCTAAAAGCTTCTTTTCGAGCCCAAAGAAGTTTTTTCTCCCTCAAACATGTCCAAGGAATTGAGACCCGTGCCTTGTGCTCAAAGCCTAACAATGATAATAATTTGGACATCAAATAATTTAATAAGATCAATAAAAATATAACCTATCGAATAATCAAATTTCAATTCAAATCACTTTTATTAATATTTTTTAATAGTAATAAATTAAAAATGGTCGTCTTTAATTATTTCTCAATATTAAGAATCATAGTTGTTTATTTGCTTGAATAATATTAAAAATGAATAATTGAATTGAACTATTTACAAAATAATTCTTTGTGAACTTGTAGTGTTTATGGTGGAAAACTTCATAAACGAATCATGTGAGTTTATTTGTTTAGATAATATAAAAACAAAAAAATGAATTTGTTGTGATTGTGGTGTAAAACCTCATAAAATAATCATAAGCATTTATTTGAATGGAAAAAATTGTATTAAATTACTTACAAAGTTGTTGTGTTGTGCAAATCATCATAATTAAATCCTATTTGTACATGTCCATGTGATAAATATAAGCTTAAACACTATATGGTACTTTCCAACATGACATTTCTCTTGGATTATGATTGCTTTAACTGAAGGCCTATGATTCTTCTCTCAATCGTCTTGAGGGCCACTCGACCTATCCCTAGTGATTAAAACCTTATAATAGTGTGAATGCCTATACGTAGAGGCTAAGAATACTATTATGAAGATGTGTGGTGACCTTTGTGGTGTCTTCTTGGATCGAGGTTCCTAAAAGCTTCTTTTAGGGCCTTAGGTAGAGGTTTTCTCGATTCACCATGTCCATGAATTTAGACCCATGCCTTGTGCTAAAAACCTAATAATGATATAAATTTCATTAAGAAATTTAATAATATAAAAATGTTCTCAATTAAATAATTAAATTTCAATTCAAATCGTTTTTATTTAACTAACTAAAAATGGTTGTGTTTACTTATTTATCAATTTTTTTTTTTTAATAATATTAATAATGGATAATTGAATTTAAATATTTACAAAACAATTAGTTGTGAATTTGGTGTTCTTGTGGTGCAAAGCCTCATAAATGAATAATGTGAATTTATTTCCTTAAATATTCTAAAAATAATGAATTGCTTGCTTGTTTTGATTGTGATGCAAAAACTTATAAATTAATCTTTGGTCATTTATTTAAATATATAAAACAAAAAATAAATATTGAAATAAGTTATATACATAATAATCATTTTTGAATTTGTTGTTTATGGTGGAAATCCTCATAACTAAATTCTACTTGTACATGTCCATGTGACAAATAATAGGGTAGCACCACTTTATGGTACTTGCCAACATGGCATTTCTCTTAACATAAATGAGCAAAAACTCAATTTCCAATATAATATTAACAAATATAACACCATATTAACACCACAAAATATAAGTGGTGCTAATACCACCACTTTAACATCACAAAATTTAAGTGGTGTGAACTGGTGCTAATAACACCACCTTAACACCACAAAGATGTAAGTGGTGCCAATACCACCACATTAACACCACAAAATATAAGTCGTGGTAACTTGTGGTGCTAAAAGATGGATTTTCCTGTTGTGAAGTGAGCTTTAAGCTCCAAACAAAATATTCTTCTACCGTAGGAGTCCATCCTTACTTATAGATCACAATAGAATCCTAACTATAACAACCTCTTAACTACCTAATGGACCTTATTTAGTGAGGCCACATTACATTATTCAATCGTAACTACCATAATGTCTAATTTAATAAAAAAACGAGTAAACCTAGTCACCTTAAAATAAATATGTTAATCCACAAGCTTCAATTTTAGATTAGATTATTATACTTTTATTGTTATGATACTTTGATTAACATAAAATATTCAAAAATATATTTTGTAAAAAATCAAAATAAAATACATATTTTTAATTTGTAAAGATCCATTTTAAATATGATTTTATTAAATTTTATTTTCCTTGTGTAAACAATTTAAGAAAAAAGTATTATACTTCATAATTTTTTGTTTTCTCCATGATTGATAGATGAAGTTTAAAATAAAAATGAAAATCACATTAATATCTCATAATTTCTAGTTTAAAATATTATTACTAAATTTCAAAAACTACAATTACATTTGGATTTATCTAAAACATTGCTATATTCAATAAATATTTAGCTTTTATCCAAAAATTAACATAAAAATTTATAAAGAAACAAATTGCCCAACCTTTCATATAAATAAGTATTTTTGGTTTAAAATATTATTGTTATTTTAAAAAACGTGGATAAAGAACATTGCTAAATCTTCTTTATTTCATTTAGAAATAAAAAAGATTTAGCAAAAATTAAACTATTTTATTTAGAAATATATGATAAAAAGTATAAAAACAGACTTTTTTAAAAAACAGCCTGAATAAAAATCATTAATAAACCTTCCCATAAATGTTTTGCTTTCACCACTTTCTCAAATATGCTTGATTATTTCATTTCCTTTTACATAGCTTTTTTTTCAGGCAGTAAAATGACTATACTTTATTTAGAAATATATGATAAAAAGTACAAAAACAGACTCCAAACGGAACCTTTCAAACTCACAGCCTACCAAAGGCTCAAAACAACCCGCCCAGCACATTGAGCATAAATACCCCCAGAACAATGGTGTAATGGCTGCCCCCAGCCAGAAAGTTATGTAAATAACACAAAAACAAAAAGTTATGTAACTAACATAAAAACAAAAACAGACATAGAGTCCAAAAACCATGAACATGACAACATATGAACGAAAAAAACCTGAGTATAGACGTCACGGACCAAACCGGTCAAACCAGCCAAGGTCCCTAAGAAGGTCCCAGCCTTTCGAAGAAACATTTCGTTCTCAATATCTTCTCAAACTTTCGTAGCTTAAAAGTATTTCGTTTTCAACTTCTCAAACAACTCTGTGTGGTTCTTATTTTCAATAGTGTTCATTTTATGATTAAGACATGACAAAAAAAGATTTTTAAACCTTCTTGACGCGTTCTTATAAGTTATAACAGTCAATTCTGATCTAAAAATGAAATCTAATATATTTAGTAAACCTACCACCTCCTAAACCCAACTACTTCCGAGTGACTTGTCTTGTCTTCTGCGGTTGTTATTACGTGCCAAAGCTTTCATCTATTTAACTGAATGACTTCCATCTTTTGTCGAGAAGAATCTGAAGCTGAGGTGCAAGGTTTATCAATGGAGAACGCTGACATATATTGCTCCCCAGTTCAGTTGCGTGTAAAGGTAATAAGGTCTGTCATGGTGCCACCTTCCCGACCTTCTCCCAAAACCATCCTCTATCTTTCCAATCTGGACGACCATCTCCTTGTAAGTACCAGATTCGATACATTGCTTGTCTACAATAATGCCTCTCATCAGATTCATGCCGCCACAGATCCGGTGAAGGTTATTCGGGATGCACTGTCACAAGTATTGTCTTCCTATTACCCACTTGCAGGCCGGGTAAGGAGAACCCACAACGGCTGTAAACTTCACGTAGACTGCACTGGAGAGGGCGCTCTCTTTGTTGAAGCTATCACTCATAACAATTTTTCAACAACTCTGGGAGAATTCGAGGAGCTGAAATCCACGTTCGAGCAACTGCTCTTTCAGTTTCCGCTCACTGCAAAAGCCGAGGAAGTGCCCCTTCTCATCCTGGCCCTTTGCAAATGTTGCAGCTAACATCTTAAATATGTATTGGCTTATCACAACCGGTGTTTTATTTTGAAAAAAATAGGTCACGCGCTTCCGTTGCGGGAGCTTTGTAGTGGGTGTGAATTTCAACCATTGTCTGTGTGACGGACGAGGGGCGACCCAGTTTCTCAAGGTACTTGCAGAGATTGCGAGAGGAGAGGCGAAGCTTTCGATTGAGCCAGTATGGCAGAGAGAACATCTCAAACCCTACCAGCCCTATGAGGTCCATTTTCAACATGAGGAGCTCCTCGAAAGTGGATACTCCGTTAATCCTATTTATCCCTCCATGCCGCTGTGCATTCTAAAAGCCGAGGACCTGGTACTCGATTCAGTTTTCCTCAACTGGGATGGTATACAAAGGCTAAAACGTACCATCGCAGAAGAAGTGAAGGAGCTTTGTACCACGTTCGAAGTCTTAGCAGCTTTGGCCTGGCGAGTGAGAACAAGGGCTCTGGGAATTCCTCTTGATCAAGCTGTGAGGCTTCTCTTCGCTGTGGACGTGAGGAAGGCGTTAGATCACCCGCTTCCAGATTGCTTAGTGTTTCGTGAAACTAACAGGTGATTTCCACCATTGATCTCGAAGGGTTTTCAAGGATGAGGGTTAAATCCTACCTCCACTATGTTCAAAGTGTTTATTGTAATCCTTAGCATTTGGTAGTAGTGGCTCTGCATCTGGCCGACACGCCGAGGATTTTTAGGGTTCTTGTTTTGCATTCCAAAGGCATAATGCCTGCGTTTTGAACTCGTGACCTGTGGAAGGTTTAAGTGTTAGGAACCCATGTCTTTACTTTGTTAGTATATTATTGTTGGACGCATATGCTTTGTAAGTCATGCAGTAGTATTTGTTGATCCATAGTTTGTGTTATTGTTTTTGGCGCATATGCTTTGTAAGTCGCTCATAGTTTTGTTGATCCATAGTTTGTACTGGCCCATGATTTTGACTCATAGTATTGGTGCCTAGACTTAGCCCATGGTTTGTATTAGCCCATGGTTTGTATTGACACATAGTATTGACCCATGGTATTGGTGCCTAGACTTAGTATATAAGTGTGTGTTGAGGCCTATGAAGGCACCGTGAAGTTGTTTGTATTGAGCTTGCTCAAAGGAGGTTGCCACCTTGAAGTGGCCTACGATCAATATAAAAGTGATTCTGAGTTCTATCATTTCTTCTATTTCGCATATTCTTATTAATTAATTGTTGCAGGTGCTTCACATTTGGTATCAGAGCACTTTCTTGGGCTCATTGAGTGGAATTTCTGCCAAATTTTTTTTAGCGCTGTTGCACGTTCAAATCCGGGGATAAACCCTATCCGCTTAACTGTGGGAAGTACTTGGGCATAAGCCCTAAAACTCATTGTGAGGAGTACCACAGGAACCCCAAAGTAGCTGGCCCATTGAGAGGACCTACCAGCGAAAAGGGCAACGACCCCTACCTGATTGACTAGTTCCCACCCATGAGGTAAACCAAGAGCTGTCGTTTGTGGCAAAGCGGTTATCAGTGTTACCTGAGCCATGGAGTGAGGGGTACTGCCCAATACGCAATCCGTCAGACAACATTGGTGGCCGAGTGAATCCCCTGAACCAATAGGAAGCCGCACATACCTGGGGTCCATATCTATTTTCAGCTGAACTGTTGCCAATCACTTCCGCTCCAGATCCATCCGTTTCAGATCTATTCTGAAAGTCGTTCCAGATCCATTCGTCGTTTCAGATCCAGCCATTTTCGATCTCCCTTGTTTCAACTTTGTTTTCCACGAAACTTCATTGACATCCCTGCAATCCCATTTTGCATATTTCATTCCTGACGACCCTATCCCAAATTCCACTTCCCAAGACCAGAAATCCCACATTTGTCTATTTTTAGGGTTTGCCATAACTCCTTCAATTTTCACCCAAACGCCTTCAACTTTTTCCACCGTGTTCCTTTCCTAGTTATGCTTCTTTGTCTCTCTCTACCAAATTTTCTCATTCTTTCACCCCGCTTCTGAAATCTCCATTTTTAGCTTCCCTATCCATCATAAAGTGTCCAAAACCTAGTCAAACCCCAATTACCCATCCGAGTTTTTTCCAAATCCAAATCTTTCTTTACTAAGTAAGCTTTTGTTTGTGTTTTTCTATCAATTTCCAAAAAAAAAAAAAACTCTTAGTTGTGGTTGTCACCCGTGCAAGAGCAAAAACCATGGAGGAAGCACTTGCAGCCATCCAAACCAAGCTCCAAGATCTGGATGAAAAATTTCTCAGCCTCCAACTTCAGCATTCAGCCATGAACAATACCAAACAGCCATAATCTTTTGCAGCCACTGGGTTCTCTTCTTCCAGCAATTTTCGTGGGCCGAAGCTTGATTTTCCTTGCTTCAATGGTACTGATCCGACTGGATGGATATATCAAGCAGAACAATATTTCAATCTGCATAATACTTCTGATGCCTAGAAAGTTCCACTTGCATCCTTTCATTTGGAACAGGAAGCCCTTCAATGGTACCGTTGGTACATCAAAGCTCATCCCGAGCCAAACTGGACAGATTTTTGCCAACTCATTTTGCCACGATTTGGTCCTAGTGCTTTTGATGATTTCACAGGAGCACTCACTAAACTTCACCAAATTGGCACAGTGAGAGAGTATCAGACAGAATTTGAGAAATTGGCCAATCACACAAAAGGATTGTCTGATGAATTCTACAGGAGTTGTTTTATCAGTGGTCTCAAGGATGAAATCTGCTCAGAGGTCAAAATGTTCTGTCCCAACACAATGATGGAAGTCCTAGGGTTGGCTAAGCTAGCAGAGGACAAGATCGCATCTCAACAACGCTCCAAACCCACCTTTGTTCCCTTCAGAAATATGGGTTCCCAACGACCTCCCATCACGCTTGCTCCTCAACCAACTCCTATCAAGCATTTGTCTGAAACAGAGATGCAGGCACGCCGAGAAAAAGGGCTTTTCTATAATTGTGATGAGAAATTCACTCGGGGACATAGATGTGTTCAACAAAAGCTCTATCTCTTGGATATGGATTCTCCGCCTGCCTCAGAACTTGGTGAATAAGATACATATACAGTAGATGATCAGGTCAACATTCAACACCCGCCTGCTGACACCCCATCTCAGGACGACCCACCCGAGATCTCTCTCCATGCTATAACTGGTATCACCACACCACAAACAATGTGGGTCAGGGGATACTTCAAGAAGCTCCCTCTTACCATACTCATTGATTCTGGTAGCACTCATAACTTCATTGACCCTCGGATTTCCAAACAGGCTGATTGTTTTGTCCATCCTTGCTCCAACTTTGAAGTCATGGTTGCCAATGGGGGGACCTTACCTTGCAAGGGGAAGTGTCACAATGTGCGTATCTCTATGGAATATTATAACCTATGCTCTGACATTTTGCCTTGTCCTTAGACAAATGTGATGTGGTTTTGGGCGTTCAATGGTTACACACACTTGGCCCCATCTTATGGGATTTTGATGAACTTTGGATGCATTTTTTAGCCAATGGGACACAACACAAAATTATGGGCTTACAACCAGGGTCTCTCCGCATCATCAGTTCACATCGCCTAGAAAAGATCCTTAAGAAGAATTCACATGGTGTCATTGCTCATCTCCATTCCCTTCAGATGCACCCACCAATGGTCTCCACTACTTCCTTGGATAGATATGCAGGTGTCTTTGTTGCACCCGTGGGCTTGCCACCTTCACGAGACCTTTCCGGTAAGCATTTAGTCGCATCTACATCTCAGCAGAACATGATGGTTATTTTGCATACAGTACAGAAGTGGCATCCATCCCTATTGGGGAATTATTTCTGCATCAAGACTGATCTACAGAGTCTGGAAACTTTCCTGGAACAACGGGTCTCCTCCCCAGCACACCTGAAATGGGTTATCCAACTCATGGGTTATGACTATGCGACCACTTACCAGAAGGGTAAGGACAATATGGTGGAAGATGCTCCTCCTCGCATATTTGATGACCCAGTTTCTCTTACAACTATTTCTTTGCTTGTTCCAAATTGGTTGCAATCTGTTCAATGGGGCTATCTCTTCTATGAACTCCATGCTTCTTCATCAGTAGGGAACTCTGGGTTCCTCAAAACGTATGACCAGGAACAATGTAACTTCTTTTGGCAGGGACTCAAAAGGACAATTCAACAGATGGTGGTTGACTGTGATACTTTCCAGGTCAACAAGGGTGAAACGACCCTCCTTTTGGGACTGCTCGAAGCCTTGCCCATCCCTCCACAGTTTGGACAACTATTTATATGGATTTCCTAGAAGCGCTCCAGTGGTATAGTACCACATCTCAAAGGACACCATATGAAGCAGTCTTTGGCCAGGCACCACCAGTTCTTCTTCCATACACCTTCAGTAGCTCCCCAGTTCAGGCAAATGACTCAATTCTTCGAAACCGTGATCAACTTCTTCTCATTCTGCAGGACCATTTTCATATGGCAAGAATTCGACTAAAACAACAAGCCAATCAACACCGTTCTGAGCGCACTTTTCACATTGCTGATATGGTTCTTCTTTGTCTACATCCTTCAACGCAATCCTCCCTGAAACTCCAAAGGTGTCAGTGGCTCGAAATGCAACCCGAGGATGCTACAGGGGACCCACTCCTTCAGATTTTGCATCAATTTCCACATCTAAAGCTTTGAAGACAAAGCTTTTTCTAAGGGAGAGGGGATGTACGTAACCCATGTCTTTACTTTGTTAGTATATTGTTGTTGGACGCATATGCTTTGTAAGTCGTCCCGTAGTATTTGTTGATCCATAGTTTGTGTTATTGTTGTTGCCGCATATGGTTTGTAAGTTGCTCATAGTTTTGTTGATCCATAGTTTGTACTGGCCCATGATTTTGACTCATAGTATTGGTGCCTAGACTTAGCCCATGGTTTGTATTGACACATAGTATTGACCCATGGTATTGACTCCTAGACTTAGTATATAAGTGTGTGTTGAGGCCTATGAAGGCACCGTAAAGTTATTTGTATTGAGTTTGCTCAAAGGAGGTTGCCCCCTCGAAGTGGCCTACGATCAATATAAAAGTGATTCTTAGTTCTATCATTTCTGTTATTTTGCATATTCTTATTAATTAATTGTTGCAGGTGCTTCACATTAAGAGTCGAACTCTCCAGGTTTTTACAGTGGTATTTGTCACGGTTGGCAGCTTAAAGTCTGTTTCTTGATGTGGTTCGATACTCAGACCTATTGAGGGTTTTTCTTTTAAAATTTGGGTTCAAGTGAGAGGCCATGTCCTTGCCATGGTTGATACAGGTCTTGGCATTGTTTAACTATTCAATAGTTGATAGCTTGCTGTGGTTTCCTTCTATCTTAGCATTCAATTGTGTAAAATTTTACAGTTGCAGTTGCATCTATCTGACGTTTTTCTGCTATGTGCCAACATTTAAAGAGGTAATGTGCTTCGAAACCTTTACTATAGCTTCCATACTCGAGCGTTAACACAGTGATGGTTGTTCAAAATGATATTGATATCATTCTTTTTAAGGAATATTTTTTTTAACCACATCTCCATGTATTTGCAGGTGCAAAGGTTCGGTGGCTTCTCTAGCCTAGGAGTTGAAAGTTGGCTACGGCTACACCGACCAGTAAGCCTCGGAGGTTACCTTGTAACTCTGGTTAGATGAGGATGATGGCCGATATGTGTGTTGTTCTGTGTATTTGTGTTTAACTCAGAGAGTTTGTAATTCGTTGAGATAGAGTTTGTAAACTGTAAAAGAAATGGGGAGGATAATACCTCGACCCACAAGGCAAAAGCCGTGTTGATTTTGAAATGAAACTATCGTGGAGAAGCGTTCTTATTCTCAGACTTAATGTAGAGATGCAACTTGTTCTCAATATGGTTCTACGTTTATGCTTGAAGAATAAAAGTTATAGTTATGAAAATGAAATGGGAACTTCTTTATATCGTTTCTTCTATAGATAATAACTATGAAAAATGTAATAGTTGTAATGAAGGTTTCTCCAGACATGGATATCGTAAATCCTATGATTTCTATAAATAATAGTGGATACATTTTGTCTTAGAGAAGAGTTTGGCCTGTGTGTAATTCGTCGATTTGAAGGAAATTTCTGCGTTTTCATTCTATAAGTTCGAGGGTTAGGGTTTGATTTGTATTGAAATATATGGCTTGGTTTTGGTCATCGATATGATACCGAGACTTCGACTATGTCGAATTATAGAAATGAATATAGTTGTATTCTATGTTTAGTTTTATGGCAATTGTCACATGGTTTGTCATGAGTTGGAATGGTTGAAGAATAATGGATGTTTGCCGAGAGTTTGGTAACACTGTTTATGGTTATAAAAAATGAAATTATAAATGTTTTGATGAAATGTGTAACAATTGGCAAATTTGGAACAATTCTAGAATGTTTGATTGGAAGGGTATTACCCTTGGTCAATGACCATAATGATGATTGTGATTTGATTCTGTTACTAGAATAAAGACATGATATACTAGTTCTATGTTATGAGGGTTGTAAATGGACTGTTAGGGTTTAGGGTTTTTCTACTGTATGTTTGGAAAATTTACAAAACTTAAAATAGACTTCGTTTGCTTGTCTATCCTGTATATTCAGTAGTGAAAATAACAGTAGACTATAGTAAACTTTTGAGAAGAAAAATATGGAAACTATAAACCCTGTCTTGAACCTTGAAAATGACAGATTAGTTCTGTACATTGATGTTATGCAATTTTCTTTAATTTATGTATCAAAAATGATTTCAATAATGAATACAAATCACAGTAATAATCTTAAGACAGTAAACTTACTATTTGATGAAATAAAATAAAAAGAACAGTACTTGTAAGGAAAATACAGTAAATAATACTAATTACTAACAATAGGAAAATTAACAGAATATACAGAAGGGTACTTCGATCATCTTGGCAAATTGCCTATCATATCTATCTACCTTAATTTTTATCGTTGTACTAGAGTATGATGCGGATCCATTGCATGGGGAAAAATGCAGAGACTATTATATTCAATCAAAATCAATTTTACACAGAATCATAACTTACTCAGGGAACTAAAATAAATTTATAAAATAAAACAATAAAAGTTATTAGGAAGCAGAATTTAAAAATGTATGAAAACAGATAAAATAATGGAACCTGTAATTTGAAGAGAGGGTCGACAAACACCCAAGGAGGTCTGTTCCTCCCAACCTATTCCAGAAGAAGCAGCTCAACTATTGGCTTCTTTTGAACCCCCGATCCTGATTACTGAACCACTAAGTAGATGGAATCTGTGTAGAAGCAAGGCACTCAAAAATGCATTCAGCACTCAGCATCAACCTCCTGAAATAAAATTCCTTCAGCACTCAGCATCAACCTCTTGAACTCAATAACAGTTTGGAAGACTCACAACATGATCAACAACATAGCATATCCCCTCATCAAATCTCTTGGGTGCAAACACAGCAAAACCCCAAGGTAAATTTCCTCGTCAGGAAAAGTGATGAACCTGAGTTCATAATTTGATGGCTATTATATAGACAGCCTAGGTCTTTTAGTGGTCAATTTGGAATAAATGAGCGTCAAGCTCCAGTCCCATCTTTTAGGGCACTATGACCACATTTCAAGGGAGTTGTCCCATACTAACAGCTAGTTAGTTGCATCATGATGCCGCCACTTGTCCATTTCCTTCTACCCCAGATTCCATTCCACCTAGTGGATCAGTAACCACTCTTTCAACAGTCCTCTTAGGTGTTTGTCTCCTATTTTATTTATTTAATAATAATATATTGTGCAAATTACAGTCATCCTTGGACACCTGTCCAACATAAAACTTTACAATAAAAGTTATCATAATGTTTTCTAACACAAAATGTTTTCCAGCAAAAATGATATGTTACAAGCATTATTGACTTTTAGTGTTGTACTATTTTATATAGGTTGGTAATAATGTTTCATTTACAAATTATTTCCTTTATAAGTTTAAATTGGCCTTTTGATACTTTGCCACATATAATCCTTATTATTTATATATATTTACTTTGGTTTCTTATAATTGTTAACATTTTACTCTCATGTGACATGATATATTGTTGAACATAATATCGTTAATATTGTTGTTATCGATTTTAGGACTAGTTGCACCATCAATCATCTTTCATTCTTATCAATTTTATGACATGATATATTGTTAAACATGATATCTTTATTATTATTGTTGTTATCAATTTTAAGACGAGTTCCACCATCAATTATCTTCAACTTTACACAATTTATTTAATAATATTTTTGTTCTTTTCAATTACAATAAACTTTTATGTAGTTTTTTTAATAAGTTTAATATTCTATCATTGACACATAATATCTTTATTATTGTTGTTATTATTAATTTTAAGACTAATTCCTCTATCAATCATTTTCAAATTTTATCAATTTTAAGAGGAATTCCATCATCAATCATCTTCAACTTTACACAATTTATTTAATAATATTTTCGTTCTTTCAAATTACAATAAACCTTTATGTAGTTTTTTTAATAAGTTTAATATTCCATCATTGACTCTAAGCGTGTTCAATGTATAACATCAATGAATATAGATTAACTATTTTTACATTTGTTTATATTTGTTTATGTAATCATTTCAAGCATATTCAACATTATTATCCTATATAATTAGCCCTACTTAAATAAATTGTAATTTATTTACTTCTAAAAATAGAATAAAAAATTTTATTCTAAAAAGTTTGTATTATATTATGTATTGGATAATAATAATAATAATAATAATAAACAATGTCCTTCCTCAATGCTTGAAATTTATATATGTACTCAATAAAGTTGTAAACTAATTATATATGGATAGCTATATCTAGTGGGTAACGTCACATGCATAATAAAGTTTTTTTCACACATAAATTTATCTTACTATTAATAAAGTGAAATAGTAAATAGGAACAATACATCGGATCATCAATCTCCAAGAAACTATGAACATAAAGCATACGGGCATGTGTGCCCCTAATCCACGGGCACAAAAGCCCCATAAAGAACATACGGACACATGAACCCCCAATCACAAACAACATCTACCATATCATCTACCCGTCAGAGGATGACATCATCTACGTGCATAATAAAGTTGTAAAGTCATTATATCTAGTTGGTAAAGCCATGTGCATTCAAGCATGGATACCTATGTCTAGCCCGTAACGTCGCGTGCATAGTAAAGTTGTAAAGTCATCATATCTAGTTGGTAAAGTAATGTGCATTCAAGCATGGATACCTATATCGACGGTTGGAATTTAATTTTACCTTTACCATTTCAACTATTTTTTTATTGAACTTTTATCTTGCCGATCACATAAAGTTAAAGTTTTAGTGGAAAAACAACTCTTTGACAATGAAGTTTTATTTAAAAAAATAGCATTTAACAATAATGTTTTTATTAAATAATTTAATTTTTAATTAAAATATATGTTTTTATTAAGGAGTTTAATTTTCAATTAAAAGATAATAATAGACTTATTTACCTATTTTTTTAGTTGATTGATGTGCTTTAAAAATTGAAGGTATAACAAAACAACCTACTAAGAATGAGGTTGACAACTCAAAAGTAACACGTGCCATCATCATGTATATGAATTTAATTAAGTGATAAA
Source organism: Larix kaempferi (assembly GCA_027924585.1). Classification (NCBI taxonomy): domain Eukaryota; kingdom Viridiplantae; phylum Streptophyta; class Pinopsida; order Pinales; family Pinaceae; genus Larix; species Larix kaempferi. Next base: position 7,605,382 of record BSBM01000358.1, on the reverse strand, counting down.
CTTAAGAAACAAACAAAAAGTGGAGCCTAGAATCCTTTTCGAAGTGTGCCACATATAATGCAACATACCAAAATTTTGCAAGGTTAACATGTTACGTCAATGGTGTAATTGAAATTGTAAAATTTTAATTTCCAATTAGAAGATATGTTTTTTATTGACGAGTTTGATTTCCAATTAAAAGATTACAATAGAACCATAAATAGACAACTCAAAAGTAATATGACAACTAAAACGTAACATGCGAAAACCTACTAAAAGTAACATAGAAAACTCAAAAGTAATATGACAACTCAAAAGCTTGTACTCGCATAATGCATCTGAAGTACATTAAGTGATAAACTTAGGAAACAAACAAAAGGTGAACATGTAATGCATAATATCAAAAATTTCAAGGTTAATATGTTGCATCAATGGTGTAATTGAAATTGTGACATTTTAGTCCAAATGACTTGAGTTAAAAGGCCAAACAAATATAATATGCCTTTTGTAGAGGCAATTCATTAAAAAACACATTGCAATTGAGATTGTAGTATGATGTTCTCTCCTACCTTTGTCAAAAGAAGTTTAATAAGGTTGTTTTTCCAAGGTATGGATTGTTTTGCATTCCTCAACTATTCTTGCATGTGAACTTGCACATACCAAGCTACAACAAATCTTTCACGGAAGTGGAGTTGTTTGTTTATTATCCATGGATGCAAATCTTTTGGTAAAAATGATTTTTTGGGCACAAGTTTCACTAATATAGAGTCATTGATGTTAGACATTTTTCCATTCAAATTGACAACCATGGGGTTCAATTTAATTCTCAATGTGTTTTTGTGGCAGAGGGTCAAAATTTGTACCAACCAGTTCATGGTTCCTGCTTTCTTCTTTGGGCCATTCACTTTCCCTTGGCTATAAATGGATAAGAAGAAACCACCTTCAACTCCAATCTTGTTTAGAAGATTTTTTTCCCATGAGTAAAAGTAGATGTTTTGACCAATTACTAAGACTACTAGAATAATAAAACCTTACTAAGTTTTAACATATATCAAATAAATTATCATTTTAAAAAAATGCTAATAGATACACGTTTAGCAAGAAGACCTATAAATTGTAACTTGGAAGTATTGGAAGCGTAAAAATTGGGATTGGGATCCTCCCACAACAAAACCCTATTTCAATGCCTTTGTCTAGTCACAAGTGATAACCCAACTCAATATCAAAATAACAATAACAATTTCATTTTTACGAAAAAAATTGAATAGTTTCATTAAAATTTGTTTTTAGATTATTAACAAATTTATAAAAATATTGAAAATAACATCTTACAAAAATTAGTATCTCCATGTTGGTGGAAGCCAAAGGAGAGCACTTTCAAAGTATTTCCAGAGATAGGTATCTAAATTCCATAGATGATGCTTGGTAAATTCGGTAGTTGATAAATTGCTAATTCCTAGTAAATTCGGTAGCTGATAAATTGTTGATGCTTCATGGGTGGTTGGGTTAATTCCTTCATTAAAATAGTCTAAAACAACTTCTTCTAAAATAGTACCCACCTCTCTCTCAAAGTTTCACTTTTGGACTTGAAAACTGACTTATCCTCTAAGGAAAGGCACAAAGGTTAGGGAAAGGAAATGAAAGGAAGGGCACGACCCCATATTGGGACAACGCTAGGTCAATATAAGAAATAAAAAACAAATCTAATGAAAGCAAAGCCATCCCCTTTGAAGGCAAACTCACCCACCTACTCTTCAATCAAATGGGAAAGTTTCAATCAAGTAGGAAAGTTTCATTCTCTATTATTACATATATAATAACATGCCACGTGTTGTAGGCCACTTATTTAGGCATACACATATCTTAACAAGCTTGTTAATAAAAAATAATGACAGTTTGAAAAAATAATTAATCGTCAAAAATACGTCCTAACAAATTGTTTACCCGTTCTTTGTGAGAGTTTGTTAATTTTGTTGGTTCATAGAAGATTTAAGTAATATGATAATAATGATTAAATGTTGTTGATTTTATTTTATTTTATTTATATGATTATGTTTTTGAGTTATATTAATTTAAAAAATATAAAATTGTAATTGTAATTAAATATAAAATTTTAATAGTTTTATTTAAAAGAAATTTTATTATTGAAAGAGTTATTTTAATATGGTTTTTAAAATTAACACTAATAAAACAACAATAGTATTTAAAATATTAAGAAATATTAACACTAAATCAACAAGATTTTGATATTCTTACACCAATCATTTTTATTTTCAATTTATAAAAAAATACAACTTTATTCCCTAATATTTAAAAAAAAATATTAAATTATAATTAATTATATATTAACTTTTAAAGCATAACATTTTGTTCACCAAAGCTGATTACAGCCACCTGCATCACCATGCCTGATATCATCTAATCAAACATTATAAATTATTCAAGTCAACTCAGTTTTAGAAGATTTACAGCAGTGAAATACAATTTATGCGCTCTACTTATCCAATTGCAGTTAATGCCATACAGTAACATGGTTTATGATTATCCATATGATTACCCTGTACCTACCTGTGCGACCACGTCAGTCAATCAATCAATTCATACTGTATATATGGATGTACACAAATAATTCATACTGGAAGTCTGGATATATATGGTTCACAAATTCTACATGTGGTTGTGGTTGCAGTTGCGTTGTACATTTAATTTTACTGTTGAGATATAGAACATCAAATCTAAATATATCCAATCAGCAATGACATTAATTACATTAATGTTTAATACATATTTGAATATACATTGTTGACCTAGCATTAAATACATTACTGCTCAATACATATTGCTGATCTGTTATGACCTCAGAATATGGACGACGTCAATCAAAAATATGGATCAATAATCAAATTGGCGTGAGATAAATTCCAACGTAAACGCTGGGCTTAGGCTATTCCACCAACTTTCTCGCTATTTATTTCATTTATTTTTTCCAGATTATTTATATTCTTTTTGTAATTTCAAAAAACAGAATTGCAATTTAAAGGTTTATGAGATATTTCAAATCATAATTTAAACAATATAGATATTAAATTTTACTGCTCTGTTGATCACTAGATATAAGCAATGTCACAAATGATATTCAAAACATTATTATTTATTTTTGAATGGTTATTTGTGATATGATCATTAGATTTAAGCAATGTCACAAATGATATTCAAAACATTATTATTTATTTTTGAATTGTTATTTTTGATAATTACTTTTATCATAACAAGAAAATCTATCTTTTAGCGCCACAACACCATTTATAGTTTATGGTGTTAAAGTGGTGCTATTAGCACCACTTACAATTTTGTGGTGTTAAGGTAGTGGTATTAGCACCACTTACACTTTGTGGTGTTAAGGTGGTAGTATTAGCACAACATATTTTTTGTGGTGTTAAAATGGTGTTAATGTTTATTGGAAATTATGTTTTTAATCATGTATATTAAAAGAAATACCATGTTGGCAAGTACCATAAAGTGGTATTAATAATTATTTGTCACATGGACACATACATGTAGGATTTATTTATGACTATTTTCACCATAAACAGAACCATTTCACAAATAATTTAATTTAATTATTTATAATTTTTTCATTCAAATCAATGATCAAGACTAATTTATGAGTTTTTGCACCACAATCCCAACAAATTCAATTTCTTATTTTTAAGTTATTTAAACAAATAAATTCACGTGATTCGATTCAATTCAATTGAAATTTGATTATTTAATTGAATTTTTTATGTTGGGCTTATTAAATTTGTTAATGGAAATTAGTATCATTATTAAGTTTTAATCACTAGCTTAATTTCACCTTTAGCACCACAAGTTAGCCCCACTTATATTATATGGTGGGGTTATTAGCACCACTTACATTATATGGTGTTAAAGTGGTGATAGTATTTGTTAATCTTGTTGGAAATGACATGCCACATCATATATGTTAATTAGATAAGTGGTGTATGATACGTTGACAAGTACAATAAGGTGGTAATAAGTCCTTTCTCACATTGACACTTACAAATAACTTTTAATTATAAGGGTTTGCACCAACCATAAACAAAAATTCACAAGTAAATATTTTTTTAAATAACCCACTTCAATGATTTATTTTTTATTTTATTCAAGCAAATAAATGTTTTTAATATCAATCTTTGCAATATATATATATATATATATATATATTCAATTATTTTACATTTTATATTATTATCACTTCAAATAAATCAATATATGCATTTTACAAAATTATTATTGAAAGATGATCAAAGATAATCAGTTTTAATTTATTAAGATTATAAAGATGGTGGTAAAAGTGTTTTGTATTGAAATTTTAATTGTTTGAATAATAATTTTTTTATCAATAGTAATAATTAATTATCAAATTGTTTGATGGGTATTAGTTCCATTAGGAATATTTGAGCACTACGTAGGGTCTCGGGTACATGGATTTGTGAAAGTATCCTTAACCTATGTGTATGGAAATCAAAACTATTATGAAATTTTGATAAGTACAAAGAGAATATGAGTCATTTCATGGTTAAGGGAGGAAACTAAGCCTTAGGCACTAAATGATGATTTTATGGATTCAAGGCTAATCAGAGATGTAGACACCTCCAGCCACAAGAGATGACTTCTCAAGGGGATCCTTGGCCTTATAATAGGGATATGGGTGGAATTTGCAAGATTTTAAGAACTAGGTATGGGTTTTGGGGCCCTAGACATGGACAATAGAGGAAACTTGAACTTTAGATCCTAAAGGAACTATCTAGGAATCTATGGTCAAGAAAGACATTTCAAATGACCATACAAGACCATTTGAGGGTATCCTTGATGTATGAGTTGAGATACCAATTCCATTAGGAGAAACTGAGCAATAGACACGGGTCTCAATGCCTCTGACATGGTGAATGGAAAAAAAATATTCCTTGGGACCTAAAGGCATATTCTATACACCCACGGCCCGTATCAATGGCTTGAATAACCACACATGACCTATCGAGGGAATTTTTCACCTCTTAGTGGGGATATTAATTACATTAGAAGGATTTGAATAGTAGATATGGGTCTCATGATTATGAACATGGTCTCCAAATAAAATATTCGCTTTACACCCTACAAGAAACTTGTATGCATAGAGGGCCAAGATCAACACATCAACCAACCACAAATGACCTTTGAAAGATACCCTTCACCTAATAGTTGGATGTTGATGACATTAGTAAGTTTTTCAACATTATATATGGGTCTTGGAGTTGAGAGCGAGGTTCGGGAAGAAACCTAAAACTTAGGCCATAAAGGAAGCTTCTAGTTATCTAAGGCTCAGAGCAACAACTCAAGCTACAACATAGCACCTCTAAAGGGTATCGTTTTCTTTTGACTGTGGCTAAGGGATCCATTGGAATATTTTGAGTCGTAGGTATGGATTTCAAGGAATTTGACATAGTTTGGGGACTAAATGTGGGGATATGAATCCAAATAAATATTACAGGTACTCGTGGCCATCAACAATACCTCAAACCACCACCTAAGATCTCTCAAGGTTATTCTTTCCTTCAAGTGGGGATACAAGTGACATTATAACATTTTGGATAGTAGGTATGAGCCTTTATGCCTTGAACATGATTGAGGAAGGAAAGTTGGGCCTTATTCCGTAAAGTAAATTTATATGCATTTAGGTTAAAGAATTATGCCTTGATCAACCACACATCAACCTGTTGAACATATCCTTGGCCCAAGTATGTGTCTCGAATCCTTGGACATGGTTGGTAGACAATGCCTGATCATAATCCACTAAATGCATATTAATGGAATATAGTCCCAAGAATGATTCCTTGAGCTAAAACACATGACCTCTTAAGGGGATATTTGACACTGTTATGATTTTTTTAGCATAAGCTATTGTTCACAAGGCCTTGAACATGGTGGATGGAGGAAACCTAGGCCTTAGGCCCTAAAGGGCTATTTTTTGCTTCTAATGCTAATAACAATGCCTTGAACAAACACAAATGGCCTCTCGAGGGGATCCTTCACCTTTAATAAATCATATTGGAACCGTTATGGTATTTTGAGAACTATGTGTAAGTATTGAGTCCTAAACCAAGATAGGGTGATGAAACATTAGCCTTAGTGCTAAAATGTAGCCTTTGAAACTCAAGGTCCATGAATAAACCCTTAACTTGCAACACATGGCCTGTATTTAGGAGATTTGGCCTCTAAGTTGTAATATGACACCATTAGAAGGTTTTTAGCACCAAGGACAAGTCACGGGACCATAGACATGGATAAGGGAGGAACCTAAGCCTTAGTATCTAAAAAAATATTTACGGTAGCCTACTTCAAGAATAACACCTTGAACCATCACACTTGATCACCTAAGAGTATCGTTTTCCTCCAAGTTGGGATATGGGAAGGTAGGGCCAACAACATCATGTTGAAACATCACACATGATCTCTTGATTGTTTTCTTGGCCACCAAGTGGAGATATGGGCACCATTAGAAGTTTTGAGCACTAGGTTTAGGTGTTGCGGTATTAACCATGGTTGGTGTAGGAAGCTGATGCATTGGGATGCATAGGAAAATTTTACGCCTAAATGCCTAACAATATCCAATCGCCAAAGCTAACCTCTCAAGGGGATATTTGTCCTTATAGTCAGAATTTATGGGCACTGTTAAGGAGTTTTTGAGCATTGGGTATGGGTCTTGGGGCCCTAGACATGGTTAAGGAATGGAAAGTGTGCCTTAGGACCTAAAGGAAGCTTATAGGTATCTATAGCCAAGAATGACATGTTGAAAAACTACAATACACCTTCCCATGGTATATTTGGCCTCTAAGTGGGGTTTTTTGTCGCACAGAGAGAATTTTAAGACTAATTATAGGTGTCAACACCTTCGACATGGTTTGGGAGAAAAGAGTGGGACTTAGGACCTAAAGGAAATTTTAGGCAACTTTGGCTAAGAACAATGCCTACAACCACCACACATGACCTCCCAAGAGCATATTATTCATTTAAGTGGGGATATTAATGCCATTAGAATTTTTTGAGAACCTAGTATGGGTCTTGGGTGCCCTAGACATGCTTGAGGGATACTTCGTCCTTAATCCCTCAAAAAACCTTTTAAGAATCCATGGCCAGAAAGAACAACTTGAACAAACACACATGGATTCTTGAGAGTATCTTTAGTGTTTGAGTAGGGATGTCTATGTAATTAGATGGTTTTGAATAATAGTTATGGGTCTTGAGGCTCTATACATAATTAAGGAAGGAATTACATGCCTTATGCCTTAATGAAAGCTTTGAGGTATCCAGATCCATGAACAATATTTTAAAGAAACACACATCACTTGCTTAGGATATCCTTGTCCTCAAATAGATGATGTAATCAGTTTTAGGAGGTTTTGAGCATTAGATGTGAGTTTAGGGGCCTCGACATTGTCAAAGGAGGAAACCTAAGCCTTTGCCCCCAAAGAAAGCTTTATGCACACAAGGCCAATAATAATATCTCAAAGTATAATACCTTTGGATGGTATGTTTTCCCTCAAATTGAGATATGTGTGCCATTAGGAGTTTTTTTAGCACTAGTTATGGGTACTAGGGACTTGGACATGGACATGGTTATAATCCATGAATTATAAATCCTCAAAGAACCATACATGACTTCGTAGGGGTATCCATTGTAATATGTATCTAAGTGTTAAGGCCTTGGGGCCTTCAACATGGTTAGTGGAGGATACCTGAGCCTTTGCCCCTAGAGGAATCTTGTATCCATCTAGGGGTAAGAAGCTTGCCTCCACCAACCACACATAACCTCCTAATTTGTATAACTGGCCTTTAATTGAGGATGTTGTTATTGTTGTGTGGTGTTAAGTAGCATGTACATGTCTTAATCCCTTGGGATTTATGTTTCATGGAAGAAGATCATATTTTTGGCCTTAAATAAATCATTGAGGCATCTAGAGCCATGAACACTACCTAAAAGAACGATTGATTACTTCAGAGGGTTATTAATGGAATTATGTACATATAGGACTTGTGGCCTTAGGGCCTTACACATGGTTAATGGAGGCAACCTTAATCTAAATATCTAAATTATTCTTCTATCCATCTAAGGCTAAGAATATTACCTCCACTGAAAACACATGGCCTCTTGAGGGTATAATTGGCCTATGATTGATTATGTCATTTCCACTATGTGGTTTTGAGTAGTATCTACATGTCTCAGGGCGTTAAGAATGATGTTTTAGGGAAAACAACCATGTCTTTGGCCCTAAATAAACAATTGGGGCATCTAGAGTGATGGAAAAATTCTAGAGCACCATGCATGACCTTGCATGGATATCCATGCCACTATGTATCCATGTCTTGGGGCCTTGGAGCCTTGGAGCCTCGGACATGGTTAACGCAGGAGACTTGAACCTCTGGCCCTAAAGGAATCTTATAGCCATCCAAGCCTAGAAAGATCACCTCAACCAACCACACATGGCCTCTTGAGGGTGTAATTGTCATATGATTGAGGATATTACACCATTATGTGGTTTTGAGAAGTATTTGGGTGTCTTAGGACCTCCAAAATGATGCTTTAGAGAAGAATACCATGCCTTTGGCCCTAAATAAATCGTTGAGTAATTTAGAGCCATGGACAATACCCCAAAGAACCATGCATGACTTTGCAAGGGTATCCATTGAGCTTTGTATCTAGGTCTTGGGGATTTGAGGTCTTGAACATGGTTAGTGGAAGAAACATGAACTTTGGGCCTTAAGAAATATTTTATCCATCCAAGGCTGGGAAGGTTGCCTCCACCAACCACACAAGGTCTTGTGAGACCAACCACACATGGCCTCATTGGCCTATGATTAAGGATGTCAATTCCATTATGTGGGTTTGAAAAATATGTATGTGTCTTGATGCCTTGGGAATGACATTCTAGGGGAAAGATCATGCCTTTGGCTCTAAAGAAACCAGTGAGGAATCCAAAACCATTAACAATGCCATAAAGCATCATGTGTGACTTTGTAAGGGTATCCATGGCACTATGTATCCATGTATTGGAGACTTGGGGTATTCGACATGGTCATGGGAAGAGGCATGAATCTAAATACCTAAAGGAATATTTTAGCCATCCAGGGATAAGAAGGTTGTATCCACCAACAACACATGAAATTTTGAGGGTCATTGTCCTATGATTAAGGATGTCAATGAAATTAGGGCGTTTTGAGGAGTATGTACATGTATAAAGGTGTCGGGAATGAATTTATAGGGAGGAAGAGCATGCCTTTGGCCCTAAATAAATCATTGAGGATTCCAGAGCCACGGAAAATTCCTCGAACAACCACACATGAATTTGCAAGGGTATCCATGGCATTATATATGTAGGTATTGTGGTCTTAGGGCCTTCAACATGGTCAGTAAAAGAGGCCTAAACATAGGTCCCTAAAGGACGCTTCTAGCATTTGATTATTATTGAGGATGTTAGTACAATTATATGATTTTGAGTAATATCTACTTGTGTCAAGGCCTTGGGAATGATATTCTAGGGAAGAAGACTATGTGTTGGACCGTAAATTAATTCTCGGGGAATCTAGAGCCATGAACAACGTGTCAAGGAATGATGCAAAACTTCATAGGGGTATCCATGGCACTATTTATCTATGTTTTTTTCCTTGGGACCTTGGAAATGGTCATTAGAGGACCCTTGATCCTGAATCGCTAAAGGAATCTTCTTTCCATCTAATGCTAAGGAGGTGGGATCCACCAACCACACATGGTTGCTTGAGTGTATTATTGGCCTATGATTTAGGATGTTGGTGACAAGTTGTTTTGAGTAGTATGTAGGTGTCTCAGGGCCTTGGGAATTATGTTCTAGGAAAGAACACGCCTTTGGCCCTAAAGAAATTGTCATGGAATTTAAAGCCAGGAACATTGCCTCAAAGCACCATGCAATATTTTGGAGTGGTATCTATAGTGTCATGTGTTTCGATCTTGTGGCATTAGGCACTGGACATGGTTAGTGGAGGATACCTAAACCTTAGGCTCTAAAAGAATCTTCTAGACATCTATAACTAAGTAGGTTTCCTCCACCAACCACACATGGCTTACTAAGGGTAACAAAGGCCTATGATTCAAGATGTTGGTGCCATTATGTGGTTTCAGGATTATGAAGATGTCCTAGAGCCTTCAGAATGGAATTCTAGGGATGAAGACCATAACTTTGGCTCTAAAGAACCATTGAGTCATCTAGAGCCATCCACAATTCCTTAAAGAGACATGCATGACTTTGTATGGGTATCCATAGTGCTATGCATGTAGGTCTTGTGGTATTAGGGCCCTATACATGGTAATGGAGGAGACGTGTAACTCAAGCCCTAAAGGAATCTTCTAACCATCTAGGAATAAGAATGTTTCATCCACCAACAATAGGTGGCCTCTTGAGTTCAAATTTTTTATAGACAAAAAATACAAGTTCAAATTTTATCATGCTTTTAAAAGTTATTTAAAATTTAACTTAATATTACAAAATTTAAAAAATCATATCAATTTTACAAATGATACAATAGTTCTATTTTTTCATTCATAAATAAATAAACATTGTAGAATTTTTTTAAAGATAAAGGGACAAGTCATGGCTCAAATTTTACCTTGACTTTTCTAATTTAAAAAAATTTAATTAAAATTTAACTTGATATTATAATATTAAAAAAATCATATCAATTTTAGAAATGATATAATAGCCTTAATTTATTCATTATTTAGAAAAAAAATATCGATTATTAAAATAAGAAACATAAAAATAAAATTAAAAATTACATCTCAATGTTGAAAAAAGTTAAAGGCTTCACTTACAATAAACATAGTCAATAAAGTAATCATCATAAAAGAAAATGGGTTCTCCCAACGTTTATGGTAAAAAATAGCCCATAAGTTTGTGGATTTTTCTCTAGTTACACTTTCATATTCTCTTCAAATAACCGATATCTGAATCCTATTTTTTTTATAAATATTTTCAATATTTCACTTCTACAATATGTTTTATCTTCTATCTTGATAGAATTATGTCATTTACATTCCATGAATAATTTACCATACATCTTAATGCCTCGAAATCTATATTCATGTTATCATTATGTAATCATATTATAAGTATGGATACCTGCATTGGATGAACACAAATCTATTCAACTTCGAAACCTCATAAATTAAAAGTGTTGAACTTTCACTACGAAAAGTGGTTTGGAAATTTCAACCACCACTATAATTATCAACAACTTCAATAAACAACATTTAAGATTTTTCGTTGGCGTTCACATGATACCGCGAATCTAAATATCTCCCTCCAGAAATCGGCTATGCATTTTTCCCCAATTTACTTAATCTTGGATGCTTACTTGTTAGGCATTGGTTACTCAATTTTCCTCAATTTACTTAATCCTAGGTTCTTGCTTGTTGGGAGATGGTTACTCCATTTTCCCCCAATTTATTCAATCTTGGATGCTTGCTTGTTGGGCGCTAGTTGTTGAAGAGTAATTTCTCCTCCTGTAGCTGGATGTCTGTAGGCATTTAATGTAGTAGGTAGATGCCATTTTGGTCGCTGCATTTAATGCATGTAGGTAGGATATTTTTGTATTGCAATTAATGCTAGGTTATCTTCTGGACGTATCTTGTATCTGGTTTTTAATGAATGGTTAATATGTTGAAGAGTTGAGTGCTCCCATCCTGTTGTCAAGCCTCTGAATACTCTGTTTTCTTCCCTTCCTCTGCACTCAATCATGGTATCAGAGATGTAATGCGAGTCCCCCTTCACCAGCCACGTGAAGGACCATAGAGCCGCCGATAGTCATGGCTACAGGGCACACAGACTTTAAGGACCTCTGGAAAAGGCTCTTGTAAGCTGGAGTCATTGACGAATATTCATAAGTCCCATCTTCGTTGGGCTTGGTCTTAAGAATCCCTACTACAGCAAGTGGCAAATTCGTAGGGTAATACGATCCCCAACAAACAGTCTGTAGAGCACGAGACGAGACATGGCAGGTGTAATAATCAGAGGAAGCCCAGGCTTAAAACGCCCACATTACATCGCCCAGGTTGCGTAGAGGAATTCAGATAGCCGGTGCGCACCAGGTGAGAAGGAGAGCTCTTATTACTAGACAGTATACACGGTTCCTACATCCAAAAGGAAAGAATCAACATAGAGCTCCATCACAGCCAAGGAAACCCTCAAGCAACGACCAGGAGCCTAGAGGTCGAGTGAGGGAAGTCCAAGAAGAAAGAAGAAGAAGGCGAAGGAGCCGACACATCTCGTCAAATTCCTTAAAATTCCATAAACACCAGATTCCATTTCCTTCCACAAGATGGCATCAACTAGCAATCAAAATCTGTCTCAAGGACCAATTCTAACAGGAACAAACTATGAAATGTGGGGAATTAAGATGAGAAGTTTTCTATGATCACAAGATTGTTGGGAAGATGTAGTAAATGGGTTTATTGAGCCAGATCCAGTAGATATGCAAGCAATAACTAACAATCAGAGGAATGCAATTGCAGAAAATCAAAAAAAGGACTCAAGGGCATTGTGGTTTTTGCACAATGGAGTAGAAGATGCAATATTTCCAAAAATTGCAGCAGCTGAACATGCAATTGAATAATGGGAAACTCTTGAAAAATCCTATCAAGGCACAAATAAGGTCAAAAATGCAAATCTGCAAACACTTAGGAAAAGCCTTGAGACTCTTCAGATGAAGGACACAGAATTAGTGGACAAATTCATGACACAAACCATGAATGTTGTAAATCAAGTTCGAGCACATGGAGAAATTGTTCCAACTCAAAAGGTAGTTGAGAAAGTGCTCAAAAGTCTTCCAGAAAAATTTTATATGGTTGTTACAACCATTGAAGAATGAAAAGATTTAAAAGAATTGTCTATTGAAGAGCTCACTGGATCATTGTTAACACATGAAACAAGAATCAACAGGCATAGTGATTCCTATGAAAATGCATTCCAGTCTCAGACCCCATTCAACAGAGGTAGAGGTCGTGGAAGTAGAAGCAGAGGCAAAAGAGGAAGAGGTCATTTTCAGATAGGAAACAGAGGAATAGCTATAGAACAGATAGAGAAACCACAAAATTCCTCTTATAACACAAGAGGAAGAGGTCGAAGCAACAGTCAACCAAGGAGGTTTGACAAATCAAATGTTCAATGTTTTTACTGCAAGAAGTATGGCCATTTTGAGAGTGAGTGTAGAAAGAAGCAATGATATTTGAACAAAGGCAGAGCCAATGTAACCAATACAAAAGAAGGGACATCACAATCCATGTTCCTTTCCTGCCAATCTACAGAATAATTCAACAAAAAAGATATATGGTTGTTGGGTAGTGGTTGCAACAATCACATGATAGGTAATGAAGAACTTTTTTTAAGCTTAAATAACTCCATTAAGACTGAAATCAAATTGGGTGATGATCATCATGTAAATGCTTTAGGAAAAGGCATAGTATCAGTCATAACCAAGCAAAATGAAAAGAAAGACATTCCAAATGTTTACTTTGTCCAGGATCTAAAACATAATCTCTTAAGTGTTGGCCAACTGAGTCAAAATGGTTATGAGGTCATATTTAAAGGACCATCATGCACAATCTTGGACAAACCACCTAGTCGACGGGTTAAAGCTAGAATTAAAATGACCAAAAATAGGATGTTCCCATTAGTCATGAAAAGTGCAAATCTGTCACAATCTTATGCCCATACAGCTACTAGTTTAGATGAAACTTGGCTATGGCATTGTAGGTATGGTCACTTGTCCTTTAAAGGTTTAAATGATTCACAAAATAAGTCTATGGTTGAAGGTTTACCCATGATAGATGTTCATCATAATCCTTGTGAAAGTTGTATCTTGTCTAAACACAAAAGGGACAGATTTCCAAATGCTGCTACCTATAAAGCCAAAGCACCTCTTGAGTTAATCCATACAGACCTATGTGGTCCTATGAAAACCGAGTCTGTAGGAGGAAGTTTTTACCTTCTAACATTTATTGATGATTTTCGCAGAATGCCGTGGGTGTTCTTTATCAAGAACAAATCTGAAACATTTGCAAAATTCAGAGAATTCAAAGCTACAACAGAAAAACAAAGTGGCAAGTACATCAAAGTGTTGAGATCAAATGGAGGAGGTGAATATAATTCCAAGTATTTTGCAACATATTGCAAAGAACAAGGTATCCATAGACAATTTACAACAAGATACACCCCACAACAAAATGGAGTTGATGAAAGGAAAAATCAGACCATCATGAACATGGCCAGAAGCATGTTAAAATCCAAAAATTTATCAAATGAATACTAGGCAGAAGCAGTTGGATGCTCAGTTTATATTTTGAATATATCTCCAACAAATAGTGTAGAAGATAAAGTTCCGTTTGAAGCATGGAGTGGAATGAAGACAAATATTTCTCATTTAAGAGTTTTTGGCTGCATTGCTTATCCATATGTGCCAGCAGAAATAAGAAGAAAATTGGACAGAAGTGAAAAATGTATCTTTGTGGGATACAGTGAACATTCAAAGGCATACAAAATGTATAATCCGGTCACTAAGAAAACCATAATAACTAGAGATGTTAAATTTCTTGAAGACCAGGCTTGGAGTGAAGAAGGTGAGGGAACAATAGGGAGTCATCCTTTCCCACATGCAAGTGAACCAGTGGACAATTTAGAACAACATAAATCTACACAAAGACTTCCTCGATCACAAGTTCAAGGAGAAGTCTCAAGACAAGAAGGACAAGCCACACACAGTCCAACATTAACTAATGAATCAAATCCCACATTGGCCTAGCTTAGAAGACAAAAAACAAGAAATCTAGGTGAAATTTATGAGCAGCATGAAAATGTAGATGAGCAAGTTCATTATGCTCTATTATATTCTCACCCAATTTATTTTGAGGAAGCAGTTAAGGAGAAGAAATGGGTCGATGCAATGAATGAAGAGATTGAATCAGTAGAAAAGAATGACACTTGGGATCTTGTGAATTTGCTAGCAAAAAAAACCAGCATTGGAGTCAAATGGGTTTATAAATCCAAATACAATGAGAAAGGCAAAGTGGAGAAATACAAAGCAAGGCTAGCTGCAAAAGGATTTTCACAACAGCCTGGTATTGATTATGGGGAAACTTTTGCCCCTATTTCCAATTTAGCCACAGTTAGGATAGTTTTTAGCTATTCATCCCAAAAGCATTTTCCAGTTTATCAATTGGATGTTAAATCAACGTTTTTAAATGGCATTTTGAAAGAAGAAGTTTATCTAAATAAGCCACCGGGATTTGAGGCGAAGGGTCAAGAATTGAAGGTCTACAAACTGAAAAAGGCCTTGTATGGCTTAAAGCAAGTGCCAAGAGCATGGTACAACAGAATTGATACATATTTGCTCAACAATGGGTTCAAAAGAAGTAGCAATGAACCCACTTTGTACACAAAATCAAATCAGCAAGGTAATCTGTTAATTGTTTGTCTTTATGTAGATGAAATGATATATACAGGAAATTTAAAACTTTCATATTTTCAATCTGCAATGAAGAAGGAATTCGAAATGACTAATCTTGGTCTCATGAAATATTTTCTTGGGATCTATGTTGAGAAAACTGAAAAAGGAATTTTTATCTGCTAAAAGAAGTATGTCAAAGATATTTTGGCAAGGTTCAAAATGACCAAATGTAAACCGGAAAATACACCAATTGCTACAGGCACAAAGTTAAGCAAACAAGACAGAGGTCTAGCAATCAATCCTACATTGTACAAACAACTTGTTGGTAAATTAATGTATCTTACAACAACAAGACCAGATATAATGTTTGCAGTCAATTTAATTTCTAGATTCATGGAGTCTCCCAAGGATTCACATTGGAAAGTTGGAAAAAGAATTTTGAGGTATATTGCAGGTACATTTGAATATGGATTCTCGTATGAAGATTATGAAGAAAATCATCTAGTTGGATACACATATAGTGACTTTGCAGGAATTATTGATGACTGAAAAAGCACATCAGGTTATGCTTTTCATCTAGGCACAAGTCTTATTTCTTGGGAATCTAAGAAGCAGCCCATAGTCACTATTTCTTCAATTGAAGTAGAGTATGTAGCAACAGCATTAGCATCATTTCATGTAGTGTGGATGAGAAGAATGTTAAGTGATCTTGCACATGAAGAGATTGAGCCAACTCCAATCTTCTGCGACAACAATTCAACAATTGCTTGATAAAAAAATCATGTGTTTCACCGTAAGAGTAAACACATTGACACTCGTTTTCATTTCATACGAGATCTTGTCAACAATGGAGAAGTCAATCTTCATTTATGTGGTTCTAAAGACCAGCTTGCAGACATCTTCACTAAGCCATTGGGAAAAGAAAATTTTGAATTTCAAAGACAACACCTAGGAATTATGTGTGCTGATGAATATGATAAATGTAAAGTTGAAATTAAGGGGGAGTGTTGAAGAGTAATTTCTCCTCCTGTAGCTTGATGTCTGTAGGCATTTAATGTAGTAGGTAAGTGCCATTTTGGTAGCTGCATTTAATGCATGTAGGTAGGATATTTTTGTATTGTAATTAATGCTAGGATTATCTTCTCAACGTATCTTGTATCTGGTTTCTTAATGAATGGTTAATATGTTGAAGAGCTGAGTGCTCCTGTCCTGTTTTCAAGCCTCTGAATACTCTGTTTTCCGCCCTGCCTCTACACTCAATCACTGGTTACTCCATTATTCTGTGCATGCAGCTTGCTCTGGTGCTCTATCCTGTGCTTTCTTTGGTGGTCTATTCTGTGCTTTCTCAACTAGTATGCACGTGATCACAAGCATGTTAATTTCTTAGGTGTATTATTGTTATGGATTATACATATGTATTAATGTTATGGATTACACATTTGTTTCATGATTGTTTGTTTTTATTTATTTCGTTTATTTTGTTGGACTCTCCCTCCCTCCCTTGCTCTAGGATAGCCTTCCCGCACTGAGTAACTTGTGGGTCACCTCAGTTACATTCTTAGAAGATAATTTATGTATGTCTTTCTCAGGATGGATGACATAAAACGCTAGAAAATTGTGAGAATTAATCAAGCTTACTAACCAAGAAATAGAGAAAACCTGAAAAAGGCATGTCGAACAAGTGAATTCATGGTGAATAAGTGAATTCATGTACATGTATTTCTAGCTTAGAATGATCGCCTCATCCCCAAAGGACTTTGAGCGACTACTTGCTGTAAAAATCCTCCAAAGATACCAATGCTTCCGTACTTTGCAAAGATTCAAATATTTTCCCATTGCACCAACCCTAGTATGCTCTTGAACTTTACGCAAACTCCTCCAAATATACCCATGTATCCATTAAGGTCTCAAATTTGTCGAATCGATTCGAATATTTTCCCATTGCACCAACCTCTGTATGCTCTTGAGCTTCACGCAAACTCCTCCAAGGATACCCATGAATCCATTAAGGCCTCAAAGCCAAATCGACCAAATCTGTCAGTTTCCTGATTGCGAAAATGTCTTGGTCCATGTCCTCTCCATAGGGATTGAGATCCTCATACAGGCTTACAGGACTAGAACCAGAATTGAAAAACAAAACAAACCAATTAATGTCTCATATCTCAATTTCTAATTCCAATGATCAAGGTTAAATTCATGTTAAAGTTATCTTAGTCATAGTCAAATTCCATTTGAAGTGGACTCCTTTACTAGCGTAAACATTTACTTTGAATCTCAACAACACATCAAGCCGAGCCCTTCCATAGACAAAAGCTCCACTACATAATGAAATGCTTGCATATACTCCTACCAAAATGCCACTGTCAATATTTGGATTTAGGTTTGCTGATGCAAGCCAATAGTTGGATGCTACTTGGATAACAACAAAAAGCTCCTTGTGATAGTACAATGCAGAGGAGGAGTAATGCCCCTCCTACTACATGAATGTAATCACAATATGGTTGCAATCCGAAATCTCCCTTTTCTCTCTCTTCTTCTGCAATCAATTCCCCTATGTTAATAGAAATATATGCTACACTTTCTTCTCTAACCAATGCACTTGCATTCTGCATCTTCAGAAGTTCTAATGGGATTATGTCAATTCGTTGAGATCCAACTGAAGCAAGATAATTGATTGGGTCAGCAAAAGTCATGGATTCCTTATGTGCATTTACAAGTTTTTCAAATGTTTGCCCTGCTACTAATATTTTCTCATAGCCCCCAACTTGCTTGATTTATCCACCTTCCATGACCTGTGAAGATAGATGAAATACATCGCAATATTCAAAACATAAGAACAAAGAGTAACTTGTAATAACCATGAAATTTGATAAACTGAATTTTCTGATCAAGTAGATAGAAGATGGAATATGTTCTTACCATGATTTTATCAGCAGCAGGAAGAAATTCCACTTGATGGGTGACTAATACTACCGTTTTCATTGCCAACGCTCCCATCACATAGTCCTACAAGCAAATTAAATTTATAACAATTATAGATTAAATCCTTATCTTTAATTGTTTCAAAACTGAATAAAAAATTTTATTCCCTTTATCCATATCAAAGAGAAGAAAATAACCTCTAAGAAAAAACTAAGGAATGAATTCACAAAACATAATGATTTCTCACATTAAATAGAGTTGAAGTTGTATGCGCATTGACTGCACTAAAGGAATCATCCAATCGATAAATATCAGCATCATTATATATTGCTCTAGCCAACTGAATCCTCTGTTAATTCCCTCCACTCATATTCAATCCTCTCTCCCCAATATATGTCATGTCTCCATCATCAAAACTCTCTATATCCTCGTCTAATGCACAATCTTTTATTTCCTTTTTGTACTGAATTTTGTCCATTGGTTTCCCAAAGAGTATGTTATTTGTCATAGTCCCACTCTGAATCCAATTTGTTTGTGAGACATAGGCAACACTTCCATACACTTGAACCTGCATGTGATGCAATAAAAAGGTTTAAGAGAAAAAAATCTTGTACAAGAATCTTTGATGCAACACACAACATAAAGCAAAAAAATTGCATCTAGAATTTTGTTGAGTTATGAAATGGTTACTGCTACTCAAGAAAACTTTATGTTCAACTTACATCTCCTGAAATTTTTGGGATTTCTCCAAGAATTGTATATAGGAGAGAATATTTCCTAGATCCCATTCAGCCACAAATTGCTACATTTTCACCCTTTTTAATTTGCAAATTGATTCCGTGCAATGTTGGCAGTGAAGACTCTAGATCCCAAGTGAGTATGCCTTGATAAATTTTGATTGTATACTGGGATACATCAAGTGATTTCCTCACAACAACATCTAGTCTCATCTCATCATCTTGTAAAAACTTGTCCAGACGACCTAGGGAGACTTTAATCTAAATTAATATAGCCAAAACATCAGGTAGAATTCTCACTGCCACTTGTATGACACAAAATGTTGCAAGTACTGTAATTATTGTCCTGGCAGTTAACGGTGGATTTCCTATGATAGCACAGGATACAAAAAACTATAGATTCGGTGATGATGGGAGACATCTAGTAGAGTATGGTACCATATGTATACATACAGTCCTAGAAAATAGAAAATCCCTGATCATATTGAAAACTTAGCAATCTACTCAACTCAGACCACCATACTGTTATGAGAAAAAAAAAATAGATAAAAACATGGGAAATTGTTTCCTCTTCTGCCCTGAAAAAACACACAAATTCCACTAAAACCTCACTTAAAGAGATTGTCCCAAATAAATATATTCTTCGTGTGAATTTTTATTTGTTTTTTATTACCTTAAATTTCTAAAATATCTTCCTTTAAGATGGACCAATATTAGTTGGTTGTGTTTCTGATTCAACGGTTATGGAAATTTATCTTTATAAACTAATTTTGTAGTAAAGATCTTTTAAATGACAATTTCGAAATGAACTTGGTAGAAGTTTGGGCATGATCAATATTTCACTAAGATCCCAATTCACGTTCAAAGTTATGGATTGATAAGAACACTAAGTTCTTGTGTAGTTAGATTCCCAGGGTAAGTTTGATACACAATTTGATGACATAGTTCCCTTTATTATTTTAAAGAGGAAAAAATATAATAATTCATTTTATTGTTTGTTTTCACAATTTTGTTTGTGTGTTTTAATTTATCTATGTAACACATACATTCAAACATCTCTTTCACCCTAGGTTCTAGACTGTAAGGATGATAGTGACTTTCAATAAACTATAGTTGTGATTGGTAATGGGACAATCATTTACGAGAAATAAATCCGTTGATTTTTAACCTATTTTGTATCTATGTATATAGTTTTTAGATATAGTGTTCAAAACAAAACAAAACAAAAAGAAAATCTATATCTTTCTTCTAGTTAAAGATTAACATAAATATAGATTTAGCTTAATTTCATATATATCAACTTTTAAGACAAATCAAATTTGTCAATGTGTAATCATTTATTTAAAGTGCAAAATATTGAGGAAATGTTTGCACCATGAGGGATTTGATCTTTTTGCACTTTTGATAATTCCAAATAAAGTTGGATCTATGTTGGTTATTATTATTTTTTTATGCATGAGCATTACAAAGAGATGTAACATATCTACTCCACATGCACTATAGAAAATTCCTCTTGGTCCAATTATGGATTTATGCCCTCTCCCTTGGGTACCCAAATGAAGGGTAGTATTAATCACCAACAACATTAGTTTATAGTAACCCTATACGACTTGTTAGAAGTAAATCCCATGATCTCTTTGAGCATTTCCCTTAATAGAAAGGTCAAACCAACATAGCTCTCTCTCTCTCTCTCTCTCTCTCTCTCTCTCTCTCTCTATATATATATATATATATAGTTTGTTGGGATGATTCAATTGTTTGATTGCGTTGAGACTCATTTAGCAGGTATTGAGGTCAATCCCTTGAGTTGGATACTTTGATTGCATGCCTCACTCAATGTCCCTACCAAGACAAAGTTGTTTAATATTGAAGCAAACTTCCCTCTAGTTGTTGGAATTCATCAATACAAAATGTTAGAGTTCCCATTGATCCAGAGCTCCAATTGAGTGTTTGATGATCTAAGTCGATTTAGAACTGACCAAAACCTCTAAGGGCATTGTAACACCATGTGTGGATCTTTGATCATGGTATAAATTTGTTCATCCTTAAAATTTCAACCAAAATATAATCAAATTCGTGGTCGGAAAGAGGGCTTGTTGCTATAAGATTAGCTTAATGTAGTCTTTAATTATGTTGTGGATGTCACAGGTTTTCAAATTTCTGTTTGTGGCTCTATGTACCAAAACAAGTTTCTGGTAAAATCATTTGGATCTATATATATATTGTGGTTTTTTAATTATATTTGACCCATGCTTGGTGTTAATGTGTAGCACATGGCTTGCCTTGTGTTATTCTTACCGTCAATTGATACAATACCCACAACTTGAAGAATAGAAAAAAATGGTAAAAGTCGTATATGTGATTTGTGGGGAACCCAATAGAACTATGGAGGCAGAAAAGAGATAGGGTTTCCAAAAAATCCATCGGGGAGGAGGGAAAGGTGAATTCCATCATTCAGATCACTTATCGCTCTTCTCAAATGGAGTGGCATAGCGAAGTATTTGGCTCACAACCCGTTAATTTATTATTTTGGTAGGCTTAAACCCACATATCCCTGTTGGTTCAATGGATCAAATATTCAAGGGCCTCCATTAAAATGATATTTTTACACCTTTTGTTTCAAAATGCAGAAGATGAAACTGTACTCAAAGGAGGCCTCTGGTTTTACTGAAATTATGAGTTGGTAATTAATCCATGGTATCATTCTTCTACCTCAAGCAACACACTGAGATATGAGATCTAAAACTGGGTATTGAGAGACATGGGAGATAGATGGGTATTTATGAATACTTGCAAAGAAAACCAAGGAGAGATTGTCCCATACACACCATCTCTCCATAACAATGTTTTCCATGGTCACGGTTGCACATTTCGCGTCATAGAGCCCTCGCCTTGCATGGTGTATCTCACATGGGCATTGATCGAGGCACTGCTCATCCGACGGAGATCTATCTTCCATGGAATCTCAACATAAATATTACAACAAGCAAACTTCTAATTGAACTAATATTAAGAAGTTAACCTTGGAGGTAGAGATCCTAGTTGTACGCAATTTCCCATTTTTTACATGATTATGTACTAATAATTGAGGAGTGTCACATTCATTATATTCTTCCTTACCCCGCGGGATCAGATCCATACTGGGATCGAGCTAGGTATATATCTAGTTTCAACCCCTACAGGGGCAAGGAGCAATGGTCAGGGCATAGGAAACAGAGACAACACTAGCATGGGTGAGCTACTTAAACATTCCTCTAGATTTTCTTTCTTTCTTTATAATGCTTAGATAAGTAGTAGGGATTAGTTGTATTAGATAATAAGTAGGGATTGGGATTAGATAATAAGTAGGGATTGGGTAATATTTGTAAGCTTTATATCTTTAAGAGTAGTCAAAGTGGTCAGTCAGTATGAATAGGAACTAGGAACTATGCTTATGTCAAGAGAAATACTAGTAAGTATGCGGATATCATCTTGTTAGGAAATTAAGAGTAGGTGTTTAATGATAACAATTACTTTTTTTCAAGAAAATGTTTCTATTGCTAACTAACTATAGTGGTCTTGTTTACAAATCAGAGCTAATGTGAATAACAGAACTCAACCACTACCCTTGTACTTATATAGAACAGAGATATTAAAATTTTCATAGATTCAATTAAATCTAAAGAGCTAAGGTATGCATATTTTTGTAAATTTTAGCAATTAAAATGTCGTAAAGAGAGGTTTTCTTTGTAAAATACACACAAGTAGAGTATATATTCTTTTGTAAACTTTAAAAATCAAATGGTTTTGCAAAAAAATATTTTGTCTTACAAACAAAAGATATGGTTTCTAATTTAATAATAACATGAAAATTAGATAATTTTTGTTAGATTTTGAGCATTAATTCAATATGCTATAGGATCTTTACTGAGAGAATAACATGTACAGTATATCAATGCATATCAATCATATCAAGCATGTCAATCATCACAAGAAGCAAAAGCATAAGAGACAATAGACACACAGAGTTTCCGTGGGGAAACCCTAAGGTGAAAAACGCCACAACTTCCTCAGAGATAGATAGAGCAATAGTACAACCAAAGTACAACCCAAGTACAAGAGATAGACTTCTTCTATGTGCTGATCCTCCTCCTCACATGTGCACCACTTTCTGAGTGAAGGATGAATGAGTAATGAGATGATCTAAATAGAGATTTTCCAATCTCTATTTATACTTTTCCGACATGCCTAAAATACTTATGGGGCCGACTTGTCTAACTCAGCCTAATAACCCTAGTTACATTAAATCCGGGCCAACACCCACATTAGGTAGTCTAATAACCCATAGGCAAGTTAAACGACTAGCGACACTTGCCAATACAAATGACGACACTTCCGTATAGAGGCATAACACATCTCTATAGGAGTACAATAAATATATATAAGAAATACATTCTGAAGTTACATATACATCAACAATTTTTAGGCATCTTTTGTTAAATCTAGAGAAGTAGAGTATATATACTTTTGTAAACTTTAAAAATCAAATTGTTTTGCAAAATTTGTGGTAACCAATATAAAACTCTTAGACATATCTTAGGAGGGAGGATATAGTTTTTTATGGTTGAATATTTTAGATTCCTTAAAAATTCCAATTAATGTTTAAGATTTTATGTAGTCTAATTTTCTCTAGGAAATTTCAGGTTTTGTTATTTATTGCACTATTTCCTTTACTTGAAAACCCTTTGAGACTACATATTTATATTTTTCATTGCATGAGACCAATATGACTAAACTTCTTTGTTGAAATTTTTAGGTTCCAATGTCAAACATGAACAATCCTGAATGTGGCACATATGAAAGGTGGAAAATGGATGTTTATTGCTCATGCAATCATTGCTATGGTAGAAGACGTCAAAAACGACATGTTGAGAGTAACCATTTAAAGATAAATGGTCCTATGGAAGGATTTTTGGAGGGTGATGAAGAAATGAATATAGAAATTCCCACTAGAATTCAAAATAATGATTGAACTATTGGAAGTAGCAATAGTTTACCCAATATGGTTGGTGAAGGAAGGGTTGATCATATTCCCAACAATGAGAGTATACAAGATGATTGTATGGAAAATGATGGCTCTAATGATGACCATGCACATGGAAAAGAAAAAATAAATATCGAACCCAATGCAAGAGAGATTCTAAATTCAATTAATATAGACACTAATGGAGAACCTCATGATAACAACATTCTACATATGGAAAGGACACCACTTTACCAAGGTGCACGATGCTCTATATTGCAAGTGGTGTTATCCCTTCTTAACTTAAAATTTTTCCATGGATGGACAAGCAATAGTTTCACTAACCTTCTACAGTAAGTGTATTTTTTGTTGAATGGAAATTTCAAGTTTATTCTCGATAAATATTTCTAAAAATTTAATGCCAGTCTAAGATATATCTTCTCATTGTTGATGGCATTGTTATAGGTTGTTATCAGGGATGCACCTTCTAATTAATAAAAAAATTCCTAAATCAAAATATGAGATCATGTCATTAACAAAGGATTTAGGCATAGATGTTTTCAAGTCGTATGATGCATGTCCCAATGAATGCATGCTATATTTTAGATATGGAAATGAATCCTTAGATCAGTGCCCAGAATGTGGTGAGAAGAGGTACCATACAAGTGCATCATAAAAAAAGGTAGGACGTAAGGTACTTCACCATATTCCTTTAGCCCCACAATTTGAGAGGCTATTTGGATGCAAGGGAATGTCAGAGCTCATGGATTATCATGTGAGGGAAAGGAGAACAGATGGTGTTATGAGGATTCCAGCTGATGGAGTTGTATGGAGTAAGATTGAGGAGAAGTGACCAATTTTAAAAGATGAACCAAGAAATGCAAGAATATCATTAGCATTGGATGGTATGAATCCTTATGGAAATCAATCAACACAATGGTCTACATGTCCAGTAATTGATATCAAAAACAACATACCCCCATGGTTGTCAACAAAAAAGGAGGATGCTATGTTGACATTGATCATACCAGGTTATAATTTATGTAAATGCATAGTATTGATTCCATATGGTAATGGCAAGTAATTAATGATGCAAATGACAAATTGAAGTTAATTTTTTTACAGGTCCAATTCAACCTAAACACATGGACACATACTTTGAACCTTTAATAGATGAGTTATTGATGCTTTGGAAAGGAATGCATATGAAGGATGTATCCCATCCTATTGGTTCGGGGATATTTCAATTTCATGCAATGCTTCTTTTCACAATTCATGATGCCCCAGTTCTATCAATGTGTTGTGGTGAGTTATAGTTGGTGTCAATCACCTCATGTTGTATTTATTGCTTTTACTTATTTCATAATAACACCTTAAATTATTACTGATCTTGCATATAAAAATCAAAGGCCTCTAGACTAAGGGATCTTATGTATGCCCAACATGTGGGCCTTGCACCTCATCTAGAATATCACGACATTTGGGTAAGACAATATATGATGAGTATAGAATGTTTCTAAATATTATTCATCCATATCGTGTACAAGATAAGGATGAATTTGGTGGGAAGGAGTTTTTTATTAGAGCACCTTTGAATATGAATCCCAAGAGATGGATGCATGCATATAGAAACACACATGGTAATTCTCATGTCCACAGTCGAAATGTTATACAGTAACATCTCAAAATAATGTATTCAGTAAATTTATTATGATTTTCTTTTGTGATAGGGTCCCTTCGTCGAGGAATGACTCGAAAGACAATATTTTCACATTTTCCATACTATGAAGACCTACCAATTGTTCACATGTTTGATACAATGCACATAGGGAAGAATGTATCTTCGTGTTTATATAATATGTTATTTGAGAAGAGTTCAATACATGGGAGACAACTAAATAAGCTACAAGTGAGGATGGACCTCAAAAAAGTAGGAAGAATGCCTAATCTTTGGCCAGATGATGATGGTAACTTTGTAGATGATCCATGGTCTCTCACAAAGGAGGGTAAAGGGAAGATGATTAAATCCATAAAATTAGTAAGATTCCCAACAGGTTTTGGAGTGAATTTTAAGAAGGCGTTCACAAAAGGAAATGAACTTACTATAATGAAGACCCATGATTGGCATAATTTCCTTAGGGTGTGTATGTGCACATTTGTAATGCCCCTAGAATGACTGTGTACTTTAAGGGCACCTATCAAGTAACCCAACGGAACAAACTTTGATAAAGTGGTCTTTTGAGCATGGATATGTCTTAAATGATTGAGAAACACCTGAAGGTGTGCATGACGCCAAATTTGATGAATGAAAACAATGGATTAAATGGAAATTTGTGGAATTGGATACTTTATCTCGAATTGATGAATATATGTATGCTTGCTTAATGATTAGTTGTTTTATGTAATAAATGATGTGCTGCTTAACGAATAGCTATCTTAGGAAATGTATGATGTGAGTGAATAAATGCATGTTGGATTAATGACTAATTGATTGACGAAATATATGATATTATGAGTAAACTATGGTTACTTAATGATTAGTAGTTTATGAATTGAATTAGGATGATTAGAAATAAATTATGATGCTTAATGGCTAGTAGGTTATGAAATAGATTAAGATGAATGAGAACAAAGTTATTAATGTGTGCTTTCGAACATGTGTGTAGTGATGGGTGAAACGGTTCACCAACGGACACACAAAGGAAATAAAGGGGTCGTAGAGTATGAATAAATCACACACAGAAGAACTCCGACGATGTCGAATTCCCGCGGAATTCCACGCACGAGTTGAAAAGGAATTGATCTTCTTACTCGAGGGAAAGTGTGAGGTTGTTCGAAGTGGACCATGACGGAGTTGGTCACATACGAGTTGGGGGGCGTGCAGTAAGAACAGACTTACTCCTCAACGCCATTAGTATCCAATAGCGTGTAGACGAAGGATTGAAGGTAACAGATCCTAAATTCCTACATGAAGCTCCCATAAATCAGATGCAACAAAGAGGTATCGATGAAAGGACCTGACGATGTGGTACCTTGTCGATAAACGGAAATGACAGACGAAAGGACCCAATGATGTGGTAACTTGTCGATAAACAAAAATGCCAGACGAAAGGACCCGACGATGTGGTACCTTATCGATAAACGGAAATGAGGAATGGATGGACCCAATGGTGTGGAACCTAGATCCTAGATAGAAATAATTGATGTACATTATGCTTGAAAAACTTATAAATTGCAATTAGGCCATTTGCACATGAAATTCATTTTTGGTAATTAAAATAATAGAAGATATTATTTTGGGAGCAAATGGAATACTAAGCTTTAGCATTTAGTTAACACTACTTGCACCCACAAAAATAGAAACTAGATTGAATATCAAGGAGACAAACTTGAGTAAATCTAGGAAAGTTGGTACACACTCTTAGAAAACCTGACACATGGATGGGTGAGCTAAATTACATTTGAATAATTAAAAATTAGGCATTTTTGCATGAAGCAACATGTGTCGCAATGAATTTTCCTATTTAAGGAAGGCTTGAGGAAAGGGAAAGGGACCCTATGGCTGGATGGTTATCATAATGCATGTAAGCCATTGATTTGCTGCTATTGGAGTTTGGAAAGAGATCTTGGTGGGGGGAAGCCCACAATTAGGTCTCTTGGTTTTTGTGTGTGAGCTCTACAACCCCGAAGCTCGAGGGTGGTTATGCGACTAAAAGCATAAGCCTACGATGGGGTGGCGAAGCTAACGGTTGCTTCGCCTTTGGTTAAACAAGCTTCGGCTGGAGGTACACAATGAGTGAAGCGAACAGCAAGGGAAAGCGGGATCAGATTGACGACGACGACTACTTCTCCAACAATAGATTTGATCTGTAGTAACAGGTTTTGTGTTTTTGTTAGTTCTCGAATTTGATAAGTTTTATTAATGATTATGCATCATAATGGTTATATTGTTGTTTTTAAGTTTCCAATAATTTTTAAGTAGGACCCGAAAAGGGAGGTCCCTACATTTGGTATCAGAACCGGTCGAGCCTTGAGGGCACTAGACTCATAATTTTATGCAAATGCACCTTTCTCCATATCCATAGAACTTGGATGGTGAACATTCTGATGCTGGATTGACAGAAAATTCCTTGGGACTACATCTACGACAAGAACAACAAATCTTTGCAGGTTTTACTCACTCTTCAAAATATTTATTTCTGCTCATTTTATTATTTTAAGAAATGCTGGAAGTCTGAAATTGATTCTCGATTTAGAGGGCAATGTATTTGTATAAAACGTTTTCCAGAACAGAAAATTTGATTAAAGTCAAATCCTGAATTTTTATTTAAATCCAAGACTTCTATGTATTTGAATGAGACGTTTTCCATTCCTCGTTCATTTTGGTCATGTTATTGTAATTCATGGAAGCATAGAAAAATTTAGTATAGATCGCATATTTACTGTTTTTTCAATTTATTATTTCACATGCAGAAAGTACCGAAGTTGTGTGCATTCTGGTCATGTTATTCTAACTCATGGAAGTATAGAAAAATTTAGTATAAGTCGCATACATCAGGTG
Source organism: Larix kaempferi (assembly GCA_027924585.1). Taxonomy (NCBI): domain Eukaryota; kingdom Viridiplantae; phylum Streptophyta; class Pinopsida; order Pinales; family Pinaceae; genus Larix; species Larix kaempferi. Next base: position 7,576,668 of record BSBM01000358.1, on the reverse strand, counting down.
GTCATTGATTTTGTTTCCTTGGAGCACAGAAAAATAGGGGTAACCCAATACATGAGTCCTTATCTCCATACTTTTCCCTTGACATTGAATATGTTGGAGTGTAGAAACGTTTTAAGGTAGAATGCCTTCTATGGGTCTTTGTTGGAGGCTTAGATCTACTTTCTCTTCCATAAACCAATGTTACTATGTATCTAGGATTGTATATTCTACTTTGATTTAATATGAACTCTCATTATATTTTTCCTGACTGATCCTTCCATACGGAGTCGTGCACTACCTGTTTATTTTACTCATTTTGTTGATTTAACCATCTCTGTTTTTGTTACCCACGTCTACACACCTCATGGTCATACCGAGATTATCTATGTGCACTTCTTCCCTGTAACTAACTCTACGAGAGAAAAACCGGAAGCACATCTGAGCACTTATGCCCATCTCCAAGTTAGAATCGCTCACAACCACTCAAATCGAATATGATCAGTGGGTTAGATATTCATTTCAAATCGTCGGTTCCCTATTTACATCCCTGTTCATTACTTATCCAGTATAAACTAGATCCGATCAGTGTTTTCCATTTACATCTCTGTCTATCACTGTTCTTGGCGATAGAGGAACGAGGAAGACCCACCAATTACATTGGTTATTCATTTACTGTACAGATCAACGTATCCAAGCCTCTGCTCTTCCTTTTCATCATTTATTTCCTGTTGTAATGTAGGGAATAGTTTGTAGTTAATTTCGGCGTAGCCATTTCTCTGTGCAATCCCGTTGATTTCTGTCATAGCTTATGCATAAGCTCAAAATTGAATTCGGTGGTAATCAAATTTATTCCTGTACTGGTTGTCGACCATTGCCACAACGTATAGATCTGTCTGCCTATAATCACGATTGTTGTTCAAGGTTATGTAGCTGTCACTTGAAATCTGTATCATTAATTTTTTTTAACTTTGGTAAACCACGTTGGAGTGGACACTAAGGATCCCATAACCCTTTATGCCTTATTGGGTGTAAATTCCAGTATCACGGATGATTGTCATGTGTACCATTTAATTCACATGACTACTTGACAGCATCACACTCCAGACTTATCCCTTGTTTACAATTTGTTTATCTCAAAGATCCAATGATCACTTAAATTGCCCAACACATGACAGATCATATTCTGCCACATTGTTAACATATTATATTATTGAAGACGCATTGATCATCCGAGCTTATGTTATATTCACCTCTGCACCCTATTGTTGACCGATTTTATTAGCAACCCAGCCATTACTAAGGTTTCAATTGAACAGCGCCCTCTGAATGTATATGGCCTCATGAACGTAGTGCCTTACCTTCGTTCGAGCGTTTCTGTAATCTTCTTGTAGCTCATGGTTAACTCTTATGCAATCCACCTCTCCAACTAGTGAGAGAGATAACACTGTAACTCCATTAGAGCCTGACCGACTGAGACTACGAGATGAATGGGACTCAACTTCTCCTCCTCGCTAGTAGTAATTCCCTCTCTCCTCTTCAAATTTCAGCCACCTGTGCGGTGATCCGGAACCGTACTCTCGGTGCATGCCTCATGTCCTTAGCTCGACGATAGGTGACTTGCCTCTCATATTGTTAGGTGGCACAACCTAGCAACTGGATGTCCATGCAGAAGGATATCCTTGTTCTTAGGAATTTTAGTTACTCTTTTATTTATTTTAATGATGCTAAGTTATTGGTATGGCGAATGTTAGTTTCCCCGTAGATCATAATATGTTAATGGAACCTCCTTTGTGTGATTTTGGTTATTAAATTGCTAATTAAAAAAAAAAAGAGAATAGAATTCCAAAAAAAAAGAGAATAGAATTCCTTATAGGTTGTGTGTCTTTTGGGATTATATAATTGTGGAGAAAAGTATTTATGCGTGTCTTGTTTATAAAATTTATGATTATATTTAGTACTATGGAGATAAGGAGGGTTAAGATAGTTGATACTCCAAAAATATAAATATAAGTGGGATTATGAAAAGAAAGAGGTCGTGCATAAGTTTAGTATGAAATGGCTAAAAAAAGGAATACACATATATATATATGGGTGATTCCACAAAGGTGGTTCACTATTTTTGGTGCGCGGGAGCCAAAAAACTACTTTTTCGAACCCTCGATCGAGGTCTTTTCAAGCTCTCGACCGAGGTTTTAAAAGCTCGATTGAGGGTTTTACACAATCGAGGGCTTGATACACAAAAAAAAACAAAAACAGGGACTGGCCGGTCGGCCGGCCCTGTTCGAAAACAACAGTGCAGCGACAATGAGAAGGACGGGAATAATGCCCTTGACCAAGCATCAATAGCTACCTCACCACACCACGCCCCACGCCCAATTCCACCTCCCAGCCATGGCTTCTAATCCACCAGGTAAGTGGAATTCAACCTGTCATTTGTTTTTAAAAAAACTTAAATTTTAAATTTTATTTGTTTTTCTATTTGTTTAATAAAAAAAACTAAATTTTATTTGTTTTGTATAAAATTGTGTGTGATTTTTACAAAATGTAAATTTTATTTAGGTTTTATCAATTTGTGTGAATGCAATCATTGAAAACGAAAAACCACCATCCAAACCAAAAACCAATGAAACTAAAAGCCACCATTGAAACCAAAAACCGTTTTTTTGTGTGTACAAAAACAATTAAAACCAAATACTATTTGAAGAAAAAAAACAAAACAAAAAACCATTCCAAAACAAAAAACAAAAACTATTTGAAATATGTTTAGAGTTTTAAATTTATGTTATATTTTTTTTTACATTAGTAATATTTTTGTTTATGTCAACCAGTAGCATTTCACTGCATAAATGCTAGACAAGTAGAAATGCTGGTACCCGAAAAATCATCATATTAGGTTGTTGGTTTAACAAAAACCATTAACATTAAAAAAAACTCAACAACACCACAGTGACATGTAAAAAACTCATTTGGTCTCCATCTATAACCTTAGATTCAATGTTACTTTGAAAAAAAACCTACAATTTATCTAATGGAAAATCCATAATTTAGTAAGTAGCATCATTATTATTAATTTATTTAATGAGATGAAGTGTCATTTTTAATTTTTATCACATTATCATGTATATTTTTATAGTTATAAATAATATCATATAAGTGCTTATATATAATAAACATACATTTTTATATTTATACATAATATCATATAAATACTTATATATAATAAATATTATTGTAGTGTGACCCTCACTTTTTAATAATATATATACATTTTCATTTTAAAAAACATGCTTAAGTGTATAAAAATAGAATACACACTAAGTTTCCTTCCATTTCACTACACTAAATATTCAAAATATATAATTTTTTTTAAATTTTTTAATAATATATATTATATAACATTTTATAAATAAATTTAAATATTACAATTAAATTTAAATATGTTTATTAAATTCAATATTTATTAATATAATTTTATGTTAATATAAATTATAAATATATATTGAAGTTAAAAAAAATCATTTTTTTTAAATCCTAACTTAGGTCTAATACCTCAATAATCATCACATTAAAAGCTATCCAAACACATTGAGGTGCATACAACATGTCCATATCAAGATGACAAAAGCAAGCACAACATCTTATATTATTAAGATTTGGATGACTCTCTTGACCATGGTCTAAATGTCATAATATAATATGTCAATTTTTAGGTATTTTTTTAGTTGATATGAATATATCAAAATATATCTCATATATATATATATATTAATTTACAAATCTTTAGTCTTATCAAAAAAACATAATCACACACACACACACACACATATATATAATGATGATTTATATTGATAAAAACACATTTACAAGATAAATAAAAATGGCGTGCCTAGAGGGAAACCATAGCACTTATAGAACTTGAGTTTATCAAAGTTATGAAAACTACCTAGCAAGTTGATAGGTTTCTAATCATTGCTAAGATAACAATGAAAAACAAAAAAAGCATGGGACCCTAAGAAACCCCTAATCATGATCTTCATAAGAAACACAAACAACAAATATATGTTCTAGAGGAGCTAGTTCATACACATTGTATGTGTTTTCCTTGATGAGGAAATCCACCTAGGTCTCTACATGATCCAATAGGGATAATCCTTTGTAATGTCATGGTAAACAACAAACGAGTAACCTAGTTGGTGAAGGAGAGGATAGGCTAAATTGATTTTGTTTCCCTGCACCTCCTATAATGAGAATTAGAGCGAAATGCATAGAACAACTCCAACCAGGGAAACCAGAGAAGTTGCAAGGTTGGGTAAAATCGACCACCATGCAAATTCACCAATTTTTCCACCAATGGGAGTGAAATCATACTGTCAGTTTGAACCTTCTAGAATTCCACTTCCCACTTCATGATGGCCACATTAACTACTGTAATAAACTCCATATACACAAACCAAGAGATGATGATGAAAATGTAGTGGAGAGGAAAGAAAATGGGCAAGAGAGGGTAACCAAAATACCATAGAGAGAAAAGATGCATGGGGATTATTCTCAATACCTAGTACATTACATAAAAACTTAATATTAGTCAACAATGTTGATCATCTATTTTTATGGTCTTTGTGGGGACCAAATTCAAATCCTGAGTGATTTTGATGGAAGAGTAACCCCATGTCATGGCCTCTTAGCTAAAGGAAATTGTTTGTGATTAGTAGTTTTCCGATCGAGGGTAGTAAATAAACATTGAAAGAAAAATCTACTTTTTTAACTAGTGGTAAATAAACATTAAAAGAAAACTCTACTTTGTTTACTAGTGGTAAATAAACATTGAAAATACTCACACCACCTCTTGACACTCAACTAGTAGATCTGTCCCTACAAGATATTGAGAATATATCATTCTAAAATTAGTTTAGTTTCCCCCCCACATCCCAACCTCTAGTCCTAGTCCTGGTGTGACATTGAGGACTTTACCTAAGAAATCCAACTATTCTCAATGAATATATGTATCCAACATGCTCACATGATTTGAATGTGACCACCACATTTTATCCCTAAAGATTTTGCACTAGTTGTCGCTTGAAACCAAACACCATCCTAATTCTAAAGGGTGTGTGTTGTCACAGATTTGTTTCAAGGACACAATTAATCAGTTGACCCTTATCTAAACAGGAAGAATTTATCACTGCTAAATAACAACTTTTCTATGTTTCCTTAACAACATTATACTTTACCTCCATTCACACAACTCCTCAAAGCCTACACAAACTAATTATCTACCATGTAGATTAGCCACACAAGACAAACCATCTTTTAATTAGTGGACGGTTTGCTTATTGCTTCCTCCTCAAGAGAGATGACCTCTTGGAACCTTGTGGGAGTTTTGATGTGGGTTTTCTTGCTTCCACTACTGTCATTTTATCCACAAGCCCCTAAACCCCACAAAGTTGGGGCATAAACAATACTATGTATTTCCCAACAATTGCCTCAATAGACCTTTAACGTTGGTAACTTGCATGCAAATGAAACAACACATGTCTATACATTTGCTAAACAAATCTACATGCTTTCCAATTCCATGTGAAAGGACTAATCACACTCTTCTTGAACGTGCCACACATATCCCATGCTCCATTTGAACATTCTTATTGGATTTACACAACCTCTTCAAATATGTGGTTACTTTAGGATGTGGTAGGTAGAGTCAAATTGTATCCCTAGGTGCAGATACATCAAACAACCCACACTATCTCTTGGTTTGGTTTGGATTCTCATGTGGTATATGTCTCAACCAACACACAAACAACCCTTCCATTCGTTGATTCGTTCTCATGTATGTCAATAGATCCAGAGCATCGTGGCTCTCTATAATCATTCCTATGATATAAAATTCCGATGCTATCAAATTCAACTCGTCATTCAAAATATTGGCAATATCATAAATTATAATCATTCACTCGCTCATGTCATGCACTCATTGCTTAGCTTTCTTTGCTTAGCCATTAACAAACTTCTTTTGTTGTTTTTGATCAATTTAAAAGGTAGATTATCGAGACTCAAACATGTAGCAAACCCCAGTTGACTTAGGCTTGATTCCATTCCCCTCCATCCCATACCTGTATGTTGTCGCAACAAGTGTTGAACAACTAAATTTGATGCCCAGGCCCCTATGATGCTAGCGTTGCTAATAAAAATGATATCGAAATTGAAATTGGAAATTGAAACTGGAATTGAACTGTAAATTTGAAATTGAAAATGAAAATGATATTGATATTTTAAATTGGTATTGAAATTGAATTTGAATTTCGAAATGAAATTCGAAATGAAAATCGAAAATTGAAATTGAAATGAGAAATGAAAATTGAGAATTGGAAATGTAATTAGAATTCAAATCGAAATTGAAACTTGGAATTTGAAATTGAAAATTAAAGCTGAAATTGAAATTTGAATTTGAATTTGAAATGCAAAATTTGAAATTTGAATTTGAATTTTAAATGTGAAATTTAAAAGAGAATTAGAATTAGAAATTGAAATGTGATCCAGAGAGTTTTGAAGAGAGAACTTCATTGATTCATGCTCTGCGATGCACGAGAGGATCTGACATCGCCCAAGAGGACGGCCATCGGCAGCCCTCCCGTTCACCGAGGAGTGAGGCCACGCGAGGGTCAACTTCCACTGGTGGCAGCAGCAGGAAAGATAGTGTGTCGGTTCATCCTGACGACATGCATGTTGATTCCCAGGTGGGGAATGTGCGACAAGACATGAGTGCATCAGGTGCATATTTTTTGTTAGATACATTTTCAGTAAATTTTTAGTATATAATGCATTGAATTTCAGTTGCAAGTTATAATATATATTTTTAGTAACATTTGTGTTTTGGTTTGGATTGCAGGTGACCCATCAAGGAGATCATACGACGATGAGGTCTCACGCATCACTCTCGCTGATATCACTACCCAGAGAGAGTGGGTGCACTCATGTGTGTGCACATTGAGGGAGGATTCTCCCACACGACGATCTTCATTCATGATGTTATCAACAGTGGATGAGATGTTGGCCCTCTACAAGAAGGTGGGATCTCTTAATGACATTTGGCGTTTTTCATGCCAGAGGAGGAGACGGGATTTCATTGGGATCCACAAATGGAAGGATGTCAAAGTCGCCATAAAAGGGCATGACATCAAGGGTACTTTGTTCGACATCCCTCCTGATCGCCCTTCCGGTCAACCACTTAGACTCAAGGAGTTTAAGTTGGAGGCCGCTGCACCATATTTATATGATAGATTCGTCAGAGAATGGGACATGTTCCCCCACCATGACTAGGTCCAATTGTACTTTGCAAAACATATTTATGCAAAGTTTTTTTTGGATATGCACCCAGATTACACCAACATAGGGTCTGAGTTCTTTGGGGATGGTAGGGGACGCTCCTACCAATGTCCTGGAGCTTGTAGAGACCCTACCTTCCTGCCACCCCCTCCAAGGTTGGTACTGATTCCAGACAGGATGATTATCAGGTCAGCGGACGTGGCACAGTCATCCCAGCTTGCTGCAGAGGCTAAACATGACATTGTAGAGTCGTTGTTCACTGCCATGAGAAATGTTGTTGTTGTTGTGCATGGAGAGGCATCTAGGCCACCCCCTGCACCTGCATAGCCAGAGATAGAGTATGTCAATAGTAACCTGCTCAGGAGTTTGGATGGAGAGGCCATACTGGGGTATGCTGAGTCAGCCTAAGATGCATACTTTCAGTTGTATCGTAGATACGTCACTCTAGGACATGTATACTTTTGTACAATTATGTATATATGTTCTCCATGTTACATCATATTATATGTTGTAAATTGAATGGTTAATAATACTTAAGGGAGTTGTATTCTATTGCTCCATGCATCTGACCACATTCATGGATCAACTCTTTGCTAGTGAGCCATCGGTTGGTCCATCCACTCGTCCCAACCTGCGAACGAAAGTAGTCGAGGTAAGTTATAATTTATGTTCTAATTTAATTTGTGTTTATTATTTCTCAGTTTAAATAATTTATGTTTTATTTTTTAATTTTCGAGATTTTATTTTTTAGATATTAACTTCAAATGAATTCCAAATTGTATAGGGAAAAGGAAAGGGCATTGCTCCTAATGATAGACATGAGGACTGCAAAGGTCCTGACCAACCAGGTGTAGACACAGAGGTGAGTTTTAATTTATGTTCCAATTCATGTTATTTAATCACATTTAGTAATTTATTTTTGTACTTTGTGTTTCAATTTTTGAATTATAACTTAAATTATGTTTTAGTTTTAATTTTTAATAAATCTAACTTATTACATCTAGTGGCATATTACACAGGCATCGCTACGGGCGGGTGTCGATACTGTAAGGGCTTTCACATATGATTGGGCTGTAGCTTGAGCACGTGGTCCTAATGAAGGGCCATCTACCCAGATTCCTACCCAGATGTTGGATATCACCATTGACTCGACGGAGATCGAGGAATTCTTTCATAGTTTACCGCCTTAGAACCAGTGATGTAGGGCCCCTTAGAGCCCCGTCTAAATTTTGAGAAACAACCTCTTCTTCCATTCTACAGCTGTTACCAAAATGCTATAGTAATTAAATGGCACTGCCATAGTGACATTCAGTTATAGGAATACTTAAATGAATGCAGAAATTGAAGTATGCTGCAGGAATTCAATAATGTTACGAGCATTTTTCGGTTACCTTTGAAGGTTACCTTTGAAGGCTGAATACACCCACTCTACCTTTTGCTTAATACAATTCTCGAACATTGTATTTTCATTCATATCATATCCACAATTCCAAGATTCCTGGCACTTCTGCAAAACGTAGTTCATAAAACCTTACGAATCTCTTCAACCATGGCTTTTCTTGAAAATCCACTCAAGAGTCATACAATAGACCCCACTCTGCACAAAACCCAGATCGTGGAATCTTTGAATTCATCTTCGTTTGTCGAGAAACGGGGCTGCAAGTTCAGTGATGGTTTTTTCTTCTCCACGCATTTGTTTCCTGAAATTCATAAGAACTTCAATTCCTCAATCTCGCCCTTCATCTGCAAGTAATCTCATACAATGACATAACCTTTAAAGAGATTTCAATCTCGTTCTACACACAGAAATGAAACTTATCAAAAACACAGTGCTTTCAATATAAAGATCTATTACACGTTAAAATCATCATGCATTCAAATACAAAGACTAACACACAGTCAAACATAAAACTCTGTTTCTTTTTCATTGATTCAAAAATTTGTGAAAGGCATAAGATCTTGCTACTCTACTACTGTACATGGTCCATCGACCGGCTCTTCTCCTCCCCTCGATCTCTTGAACCCTAACCTCCTCTTTTATGGCCTGGCTCTTCCTCTCCCTGGCCCTCTCTCTCCCGAGAGTTACAAACTTTTCTCTTTTTACTAACTCCCCTGTCTTTCTCGAAATGCCACTGGCAAGATTCCGCCCTATCAGACACTTCCACAATTTAAAGAATTCTTTCTAATTTTAGCTAACTAATTCCTAAAACTTGTACTGACTTAACTATATGGCTGAGTCCCCTCACAGGGAGTTGTAGTTAGCCATTTTATTCCTATTCAAACTCTTTAATTGACAACAAATCATCTTATACTCCTAATTACAAACAATAAAGAAGTTAATAAATTTCTCCTTTAGATTTAGGACTGTCAGCCCTCTTTGCTTAAGCTACAACATGTGACCAGCTTGTCACATTGTTGGCTCTACTTGGATGCTCCTGCATCAGACTCCTATGGTAGAAAAATTATGACCTCCAGGTCTTATGCATATAATGCACAATGACTTGGTTCCCAAACCTTGTACTGCAACTCCCCACTGTAGTCACTTTCAGCACATTCTTGTTCTGACCTGAAATTGTTAGGCTTCCACACCTTATATTGTAAGTTGTTATTGCCTTCTCCTAGAATTTCCTTTTTAGTTAACGAATTGAAACAATTCATCTCTTCCTTATTCATATTGCACATTCTCCTGGAATGCCTTGGCATAACTATCCACAACTCATCAAGTTCTCCATCCAACTTCACACTTTCACTTTTAAGTTGTTGATTGCCTTCTACCACCCTTACATACTTAATGTCCTTGGGGACATCTCCCTCTATAACATCTATTGACTGTTCCTGAACTTCAAGTTTACTTCCAAGAAGTAACTTCAACTCTTTGACTAGGATATCATATTCATTCTTCCCTTCCTTTGTACCAGCAAACATTTTATAAGTTTGAAAACTAATATTTATCCTCATCTCAACAAGCTCCTTCAACCAATATTTCAGCAACTTAACTTTTCTGAGATATCTTCCACATTCTGTATCATCATGCCAATCATAGCATTCTATTTCTCTACTACTTTCACTTTCTATCTCAGCAATACTGTATTGCTTGACATCAACCACCTTCTCTGCTTCATTTATTAATTCAAGTTTAAAAGTATACTTCACAACTCCATTTTCTTATATATATATATATATATATATATATTTTCCACGGAGTGGTATGGATCATATGTTATGGCAGACATAAATCCAAGGAGAGCCTCCTGATCAGACGCATTGCCGAGAAGAGGATGGCGATGATCTGATAAATTAGCCGTGGAAAATAGGAAGGGAGTGACAGAGAGAATGAAATAAAGAAAGAAGAGAAACATTGTCGTAATCTTCCTCTCCTCAGTAAGAGTGGTTTATCCAGACTCTCACAGATTAGTATTTATAATGGACCACCACCAATCGGAGAAATTCAAAGGAGAAATCTTCGGGTCAGCAGCAAGAAGGATCGGAGAAATCTTCCTTTCATTACCTTTTCCCTCACTGGCGAAGAAATTCAAAGGAAAGTAATGGAGAAATTGAGGTTCCATTGCCATTAGTTTTGCAATTGCGCGGAATTGAATTTTTCCATATAAATTCAAAGTATTGGAGAAATATTTGGGTCGTCTAAATGTCTTTTTGTTTTGGAAAAAACATTCAAATTGGTATCTCTCAACTATTGCGCGGAATGAGAGAGTGGTAGTGTCGCAGTGTACCGAAAAGGAAGATCGCACCAAGAAATTCAAAGTAACGATCACAAAATTCAAAGTAAACCAACGCGATCTTTGGGTCGCCGACTCGCCATTACTTTTGCAATTGCGCATTCTATTTCAATATTCCCATCCACTTATTTTTATTTTTCTATTTCAATATTCCCATCTACTTTTTTTCTTTTGCCCAACGATTGCGGGGAACATGACAGAGTGGCCTCTATTCTAAAAAAAAGTGATGTCATATCCCAACTAGAATTGCCATTGCGTCATCCACACGGCAATTACTTTTATGTTTTCCATGGGAAAACAAAAAACAGAAAGTAATTAGTAGATTGACGATATATATATATATATATATATGATCAAAATAATCTACTAACATTGGGATCGGCTCTACAAAATTAGACTGGCTACATAAAGCACATTCAAGGGAAAATCAAGCAAGGATCAAGCTCGTAGGAGTCGTCCTGCTGCTCATAATACATTCTAAAATTATAGCAAGCAACTAAAACAAGGTGCAGAGATCAAAACAAGGTGCATAGACCGAGTTAAACAAACTCTGTCGAATAAGCAAAGCTTAGAGACCGACTCTATCAGACAAAGCAATGCACAAATCGATGCAGATATATTCTCCCATTATATCCCCCTGAAGGTCTATGTGATTTCATATATTTATATTTTCGTTTGCCTTAGGGAGCCTGCCCCTTTCAGAGATGATTTTCCACCCCTCGCAGATCGAAATCTGCCCACTTGGATATTAAATTGGCAAGTGGCGGTTTCAAAAGGATGGTTTGGTTTCTTCTATTGAGAGAGGTCGACAACATTAGTTTTAGTTAGGCTAGATTTTCTATCTAAGAGTGCAGGTGCTTCCTTAACAGTTTTCCCCACGTGAAATTACTCGACCTTTAGTTATTTTAATTCAATTTCAAAATATCATATAATAATCCCTTTAATTGAACATATAGTAGAACATATAGTAGTATTTAAAATGATATCATATCATTTGCATATTGAAGTCATGAGTATATCTTAAAAAGGTTGACACTTAAAAAGTCCTTATATGTAGCCAATTGATTAAGCATCTAGAGTAGGTTTCAATAATATCCTTTATAACAATGATATCTCAATTCCCATCTACCTTGTACACAAGGATAACTTTTTTAGAAAGAAGATATTAGCTCTTTTTTTCCTATTTTGCTTTCTTTTTAATGGTGTTTGCCGAATCTAAGATTATCATTTATAATAGGATTATACATTAATCTTAACTAAAGGTTATTTAATAATAATAGTTGGTTTTATGAAATACACAAGTAAAAGGATCTTGTTATTATCTTTAGGTGGATAATAATGTCTTCGGAATACTACCCGGGATTGACCGTTTAGCTACGAATTAAAATAACTTAAGATGATGCTTAAGTTTTTAGGAACAGAATCAAGTAATCTGTTAACTTTATTCCAGTGAATACTAGCTCCAAGATGACATTCATCATAAAGATCTTAGATTCTCATGGCTTCCTAGTTGATCGACCTTTCTCCCTTAGTGGATTATTTCCCCTTTGTTTAGTTGTGTCATAACCTTCAGTCTCTTAGGTCTATAATCAACAATTATAACTTAGGAAATAAATAACAACACTTACAAGGTTTATTGGTGGAGCCTTGTCCTTGAGATCCTCACCAGAAACAAGTACATAGTTACATTTTTAAATTACAATAGAGTAGGGGTGAAAGAGGGATGTTACATCATCCCCCCTTAAAAATAACAACGTCCTAGGTGTTGGTAATATCTTTATTTCTTTATATTACACTTCCAATTTTCTTTGACCTTCTACTCTTCCTTCATGTCATTGTTGCTCCTCTTTCTTTCATAATCCTGCACTTTACACAGCCCATACAACGTATTCCAAAAAAAATAGTACACATAAACATACCATGATTTGTGCAATTTAATCAGAACGTAAGCACTAAGTTCTTTTGCAACACACTTTTGTTTCCCTTCATGGAGAATCTTTCAGTCCTTTTTCATTTAATTTTGTGCTTTCACATGATTATTTTTCAATACAAATGAAAAGAAATCGTAGGTAAGGAAGTAATTATTTATCTTTGGAGGATATCTTTCACTTCCAACTCTTGGAATCTTAGCTAGTCCTTAACTTGTGATAGATGTTCTCTTCATTCATAAGTTAGTAGCATTTTATCATGTATTTTCAGGCAACAAACCTCAAACTTGACATTTACCCCGTCTTTGGATGAATTTTGCATTACCCATAGTATTATTTGCATACACAATACTTAAACATTAGGGAAGCTAATATCCCATTTACTTGGGAGCTTTTTCCCTATGTTCCATTGTCACATCATGGAGATGAAAGACTTCAACAACACTTTGTTGAACAAAAAAAATCTCCCTTGAGTTTTGGGATTTTAACAACACTCTGCTTAACACAAAACTCTCCCTTGAGATCTGTCACCAATTTGCGCATGGTCTTATGGGCTTTAATATTTTGAGATTAATCCTCTTTTGATTTCTAGTCAAAATGTTTCCTTCTCAAAAAACATCAAACAAAATCTTGCCTTCTAGATGTTATTTTCAATTTGTGCGCAGGTCTTGCCATTGGTGATCACCGACTCTTTCTCTCTTCCAGTCGAGCTCCCTTGCTTAAGTCCAAGAATTTTCCACTCAAGCTCTCTTGCTTTAGTCAAATAATTTTTTTTTTTTCATTTTCCACTCAAGCTCTCTTGCTTGAGTCCAGGAAATTTTCCACTCAAGCTCTCTTGCTTGAGTCCAGGAAATTTTCCACTCAAGCTCTCTTGCTTGAGTCTAGGAAATTATTTTTAGCATAGTAGAGTTGGATCATTAATTTCTTCACTTGCTGTTTTTCCTTTCTGATATTGTCTTTCTTCATTTTATGACCCACTAATAATGATCATATTATTATTTATTTGTGTGCATTTATTGTCAATAGGCTTAGTTCTCATTGTGGCTTCCTTTCCATCATCGAGTTCTTGGAATATGTTACAACTTCATAGATAGGATAGTTAATTGCAACATCACGTCATTAATTCATCAACAATAGGTCCATCTATTTATTGATCAACTATTACTCATAAACATTTTATATGCTTTAGTGATTTAACTATCACTATACATTAGTCTTTAAGTTTGATCTTTATTCAAACCCTTGGAATAAAATCACCATATTTTATGCACAATCATTTATAATGCTCTTGTTTTCAACAAGTTACGCAGATATTGTCAATTGTGAGTGCGACTTTTCATAATAATAGTCAAAATTTTAAGAAAAAATTTTCTAAACATGGGTTGTAGTTTCCATACAATCATGTAACCAAATAATATAATAAGATGCTAAAACTCATCACTCACTCCAGAGTGGTTTAACTCTAATATGCATAAAAGTGAATTTATAATCGACATTCCATTTTGATTTTGATTTTCATTTGTCATAAATCATGGACATAATTTTGCAATGTTAGCACATAAACATTTATTGTTTTCTTTTCATAACCTATGCTTTTATCATGGAGTATAGTAATTTATCAACTTGATAATTTTACAATTTTTCCAATTGTGCTAAGTTATAATAGTTTACTCTATTGACCAGTTCAAATGTTTTAATCTTGCGCATTCCCAATAAAAATCAAAATATTATGGTCTTATCGATCAAACATTTTTGTCTATATGTATCTGTAGAAACAAATCTACATTTTCTTCCTGAAAATTTTATAACCTAACTTCCTATTTTTCAGTATGTGAGCGTAAAACTTCAAACATAAAACAAACTGAAGGTATTACTCGAAAAATTTACCGAATTCGATCTGAGCAATTGTTTTGGAAATGCAATAAACCATTTGTCACATACCCCAATTTTATTAAAATAATGTAATTATTTTTAATATTCATGAGACATTATGTTAAATTTAATGCTAAGTAGGAATGGATGACTCAGCAGAGTCTCCAGAAATGGAATGTAAATTCTGAATAATTATTATTAATAAATAAATT
Source organism: Larix kaempferi (assembly GCA_027924585.1). Classification (NCBI taxonomy): domain Eukaryota; kingdom Viridiplantae; phylum Streptophyta; class Pinopsida; order Pinales; family Pinaceae; genus Larix; species Larix kaempferi. The sequence continues at coordinate 7,561,614 of BSBM01000358.1, read as the reverse complement.
ATGGAGACAACAGCATGGGAGAGCTGTTAAAAGAGGTTACTGGTCTAACTGGTGGATGGAATTAGGTGGAAGGACAAAAGACAAGTGGCAGCATCCTCAAACACTTCCTGAGTTGCAGGTGGCAACTTCCCTATATTTTGGGGTCATGATTCCCCAAGAAAGTGGAATCTGAGCAGGTGGCTCATTAATGACAGTTAGCCCAACTAAGACCTAGGAAATCTTTTAAATACTACTCAATGAACTGAGCTGGGGGTTCAGCAATTGTTCTAGAGGGAGAATACATTTAGGTGAATGCTATTCAGGAGTCCCATTGAGGAAGTGGGAAAACAGTAAGGAAGTGTTTTGAATCAGAAAGTTGCAGTAACTTGGTTCCAGTATAGCTGTTTTGGCTGAGGGAATTGTTGACTGTACCTAGCTCCAGCCAGTTAGACCATAGCAAGCTCGGGGGTCCTGAGAAGTGCTGTCTGGGCACTCTCCAGGAATTGGTAGGGAGGAACAGCCTCCCATTGCTGTTATTGTCTACCATAGCTACAGGTTCTGTCACTCTTCCTGCTGTTGGTTTAATTAATTTTTATATGAAATAGACTAGTTCAACTATGTTTTGACTGTATTCAATTTCAGTAGATCAGTCTTTCTGTATTTTCTTTTGGTATAAATTTCAGAACTCAGATGTTTTAGAATTTTCCCTATTTTCATTTAAATGGAGTAATTATCCTATGCAGAACATATTTGTTACTGTTACAGTTATCAAATACCATGTTTAGGTATTTCTAGAATTTCTGTTAATAGTTAAATAATAGACAGAATATTAAACAGTAGTTATTCCAGAATTATAGCTATTAAACAATCATAAGAACAGATATAGATAAATCTTAGTTTTTACTTTGAGATATTTCCTATTAGAGCAATATACCTGTATATATATATATATTTGTTTCATATTTCAGTCAACTTTAGTTACAGGTCATTCTTGTATCGAGCTAACAGATAAACAAAACTCATCTTATTATATAGTTATACTCAGAATATTATTGACAGCTATCGACTAACTAAAGGGTGTGACTGTAACAATATTTCATTATTTACAAACTTCCATATAATCTTATTCAATAACATAGTAGTCAAATACAAACACATAAAACTGTAGAGTATTATTCCCCTTCAACCTAGTATTAGAATTTAATAGCCATGTTATCATAACAGAGTTGACAGAGTTGTTTTAAACAAGACAAACGTATTGAATGGCTCGAAGCCAAGACTCAAGAGACTTCAATGTTTCTTTACACATTTTACAGGCATAGATTTCTGTTCGTTATCGAACTCATATACATGTAATACACAAGCACTGTTGAAGAAATTCCTACCTCTAAACAAACATATTAACACACCGAGAAACTGTCAACGAACGCAACCATTATTGGCTGTTACCAACCTTCATAATTATACACAGTAATAATATTTATTTCATTATAAATATTCTCCCTTAGAGTAGTTCACAAACCCTACACGGCCGTAGCCTTACAACATTCATTTGACAGACTGAAAACAAATGAAAAGAATGCCTTATACGATAGACAGAACCTACAGTAGGTTTATACATAGTTTTATGTATATAAATTTTTATCCACAGTTATATTAAATAATTATACCAGAACCAAAATAAATTTGTTATAACCCGTTTCCAGTCACCACTGAGTTAACATTTCCATATATATGTTTTGAACATAAAACAGAACTCCAATTCGCCAGAATAACCCTATACTAATTAACTATTACAGTTATAGTCGAAAAACATCCACATTCTTTTATTAAACAGTCAAAATCCAAGAAAACACAGAGAAACGATACATGGATTCATACAGTAGAGTTATCATTCCATGCAGGTATCGGAGAACTCAATCATCCTTACATTTCAAACATTTTAATATTTTAACAAAACACAAAAATGAAACACGGCCATGACAGGCCCAATATTATTTTAAAATATTAATTTATACAGCGTGGATAGAACCCTACTCCTAGCAAATACAATTACAATAACAGAAACCCTGGTCTCATACAGTCTGAGCCGTGAATGGCTCTCCATAAACATAACAGGGTATCAAACCCCTTTCCTTTACAAACAAAACAAATTTATACAGGTGACTGCACCCATGTCACAAAGACATTAACGACCTCATTATACAGGAGTTTTCCTCCAAGACTCAACCCTAACCACAAAACCAACAAAGGAAGAGACAGCCGTGGATAACCAGGCTTACCCGGAGGAGCCAGCGTTGGAGATAAAGCCCTGTACACCTTCAGAGCCGCGTGACCTGCACATTAACGAATGCCGAGGGATTTTAGTCATATTAACGAATGCCGAGGGTAGTAATACAGATGTAAATCCAAACAATATTTGCAAAACATAAAAACTGTGAAAAATATGGACATTATCTTACCGAGCCAATGGAGGAGTGTAACAGCGGACAACCTGGTAGCCACAAGTTGAACAAGCAGTGAAACCCCATCATCTTCATCAGTTGGATGAGCAAGGGAAACCTTCATAACATTTCTTGACAGCCGCGACAGGTAACATTCCAGACGAAACCCTCAAGCTGGGATTGAACCAGTCGAGAAGCACACCCCCAAACTCAAATGCTCAACCCTCTCATAAATTAAAGACAACAGCAAAACCCAGCGAAACCCTACCTCAAGCTTACACCCGCAACAGTGGAAGACTGTAAGTAGCTGGGACTCAAACAAATAATGGCAACGAGACCAAGAAAACAATGAAACTGTAGCAGACGCTATTAGCCGAGCCGAGGACTTATCCTACCATAGAATGAAACCACGAGGCCAGAACCACAGCACCTTGCATGTTGTTACAGTGCCCAACGACGAAATTCAGACATGGAGGGTTTCACCCTTAGGACCCGAGCCCGAAGGAAAAGACAATAACCTGGTAGGGTTTCGATAAACAGCTTATATATCACCAAATGCATGGAGGAGAGTCAAACACGTAGCATTGAAATATATCAACGTAATATGGGTCGAGATCATATAGTTCAGTTGCCATTCAAATCATTAATTACCGATTTCAAAATCATTGCATAGATATAAGTCAAACGCATGGAAATAACACTATGTTATACACTCAATTAGCATATAGTGCATGCCTACAACCGAACCTTCGACAATTCCAAGAACATGGTATGTATTTTCCCTACAATGATAGGAACGAGATATAGTCAACATCAAATATGGAGTTTCTATTAACCTAATATGTTAGATACTACCTTAACACTATATTGGATATAAATCTTGTCCATGGTATGGAAAACATTATGATTGTTGCACAATCATGATAATGTATTTATATATAATGAAACCAAGTCATAGATTAATGCCATGAGCACATTACATTTCTACCATCATTTAAACAATGAGGTGGTCAACTTTCAAATGAAAACACATTATCACTTAATACATTGAAATGTTACCAAAACTATATGACGGGATACACATTTACCATTATAACCTAACATCGCATTTCTACCGATACTATTGTTAAACAGTAAACAATGAGAATAATAATCTCTATTATTAAGATGTTGAAATATAATTTCATCTACTGGTTCACACCGTGAATGTAGTTTAAAAACAAGGCACAGTCAGGTGACATAAGTTAAACTTTAAGTAGACATTGGATCTCGATATATAGATTAATATAATGGAACAACGCTAGAGGCGCCACATTTCCAACTCACGTTAATAATACGTGAACACAACAGTAATCACCGGTATTAGTTGACAACATATCACATGACGCTAACGTCGCTTTATGCAGACAATAATTATGATACAAACAATTGTTCCAGTGATAGTTACAGCAGTAACATAGAGTCATATTCATAACACAATAATTATAACTGAAACAGTGTAATTCATCGCAAAACCTGATGATACTATCCAAATAAGAAATATCATGTCGAGGCAGACCATCAATCTTTTTTTTTAAGTGTAATTTCCTGAGAATAACTTCACTATCTTACACTACAACTAGCAATAGTAAATAAATCTTCTTTAAGTTTTAAAGTACAGGGAGTAGAGCTTGATGCTTACCAAGATTAAAATACAGTGATCCTTACTTCACTGGCGTGCCTGCGAAACAGAAGACAACTTATGCATTAGCTCGTAAGCTAAGTAAGCCAGTCAGCTATGACTAGCTCTTCCCTTGCAGTTTGAAACAAAACAGTCAATAATTACAATCACAGAAATCACAACTGTAGTAAGACAGAGTCTTTTAAACCAGATTATGTTTAGTTACTGAAATTAAACAGGACCAGAAATACTATTTAGTTAACATTTATTGTTATAAATAAAATTTTAAATTTTTCAGAAATTTCGGGTTCTGACACCATTTGTCATAAAATTCAATCTTTCCTTCCTATTGGTTACCTCTTGGAGAACTTCAAGATTAATTCATCTAATCAAGTTCGTCTAGTTTAGTCATATACTTCACATCATTTTACTATCCTTCATAATCCTTGTAATATATTCTTTATATAGTCTAGACAAAATGCTAGGAAACCAACCTAACCATGCTCTCTCTAGCATTTATACAGTTAAGGAAAACATTTATTTATAACAATTTGTAGTCAAATAAACAAATAGTTCAAAGAGTACACAACTTACATGTACATATGCGAGTCCAATTAGGTTGCAGTGTTGTTACTTTGATCTGATACCACTTTGAAATGCACCCAATATCCTTAGAGTATTTGGAGGAAATGGGTTGTAAAAAATTTCCTTCTACTCCCACGACAATGAACATGTTAGTCCTTTAATACTAAAATTTTGGGATTCATTATGTAGTGGTTACGCTTCCCACATTTATCCTCAAAACATACTCATTAACATAATGTAAAATAGAAGTCCTTGTGCAAAATATCTTTGGACCTAGAAACTATACTTATGTGATTTCATTATTCACAAACATGATCTTCAATGATTTTTCATGGAAAATTACTTTTCAATGAAATCCTCTTATTTTACCATGCAATGTCATTATAACATGTATCTAGCGTAGTCCAAATACATAATATTTATACCACTAAACTTTCAATGTAACATTAGCCATTCAAGTTACTACTTCACATTACACATATCCTTTTTAACAATCATTTAATTCAAAATATATATAAGGTACCACTTCATTATTTAACATCATGTAGATGTCTTCCCAATTAAATGCAGGGGACGTGCATTATGTCAACCTTTAACTTCATCATTCCAATGCATCGATTTACTAGATAATAATGCATGTATTTTTATAAAATAACTTACACGCCTTATTATTATGTAAATCACATAATCTAGAAAAAACAAATGCTCATCCTCTAATATAGAGTATCATCATATAGACCTCAATGACCACTTAACATAGGAAACACATCACCAATTACTCATAAGGAACAATAAATATAAACATAACAAGGAACATCCATTTATATGAGCAGGATCTATCCATAACATCTCATGACCAAAATGTATAATTATGAACTTGACATTTAAAACAAAACAATATAAAGGAGTACTTATCTAGATTTCATCAACTTAAGTGACTGAAGGTTTTACTGGAACTTTCCTCCCAACCGTTTGGATCTTTGTCTAGTGTAAATTTATACCACCGAGAGGCCACCCTCGAGTTGGCAATGAATCCACTAGGACATAGAATCAGTTCTCCTAGAATTCTCTGACTCTCTTATGATGCCAGAGACCAAGAATGCAACCTCATTCTTACACCCAACATATATATATTCTCAAGCATGCAAATTTCAATATACAAGTAGGACAATGGTGTTAGGGCTGCGGCCTTCCTTCACCCAACACCCATATAATTTATATATACAAAATCTAGTTACCACCAAAGCTATGGTGTTTAAAGAATATTCCCTCCCCTCCCATGCACAATCAAATAATATAAATCTTGGATGTGGTCCTCTATGGAGAGGTCACCACTGACTTAAGGGAGAAATACCTTAATAATTAGTAAGCATCATAACATTAAATACTAGAGTCTGTCTCCCTCGAGACTACTCCTTCCATCCAATTCAGTAGCTATTATATATATCTAAAGATAATAGGAAAATATTACTTTTCTATCGACATATTTTTCATTAAACTAAATATAAACAGTTTGGAAAAATGTGCATAGGATTTTCCCTTGTCAATTCCCTGCCCTTCAAAATGTAGGGAAAATGTAAAATCGAAAGATCCACAAAAGCTTTATTCATACGCAAATGATGAAACATGGGATCGATTCCCTCCATAAAATCTCCCAAATTCTTTATGCCATCAAATAGAACATATTTAATTCAATAAGTATGGGATTGTGTCCTTCCATGGGATCTCCCAACTATTTTGCTCTTAAAGAAACTATAGAACCCATTTAAAAGGGACACGGATCAAATTCTCTCATAAGAAGAATGCCCAACCCTTGGAATATAATATCGTCATAAAAAAAGTATGAATGGGTCGGTATTCTACAAAAAAAAAGAGATTGCTCAACCCTTTGTATATATAGTATTTTGTGTCACCATTTTCATCCATACTCGACAACCTATGCATGAAAATAACGTGTGTCCTATGATGGAGGAATCCTATGTAACAATCCAAGCAATTACAAAAATTATACCAAAGTCAAGAACAGGGTTTGCGCTCTATCAAAAGTGTTGTGCGGTTTAATAACCTATGACTGGGAAATGGAGGTCACCAACATACATCAAGTTTTATTATAGAAACAGAAAAGCAAGCACATGTAACATTCAATACTTATTTCCGTTCATAAAATAAATAGGATTCAAGATGAGGTTCATACCTGGATAATCGATGGTTGATCCAAGCTTTTGAAATCCAATTTCTTTTATGAATGGAAAGAAGTATTGAATGTTACATGTGCTTTCTTTTCTATTTTTGCAATAAAACTTGATGTACGTTGGTGACCTCCATTTCCTAGTCATAGGTTATTAAACCGCACAATAGAACTGGTGACTCCACTAGGGAGCACCTGTTTCTGCTTTGGGGATTCTTGAGATAATTTCTTTCAGTTTCTTATAACCTTTTAGGTATCTATGAAGGTTTCTAGGGTATTTTCCATCCTTGTGCTTGACTTAGTTCTGGTATGATCTTCGGTTTTCTTTTTTCTTTTTTTAATTTTCAAAACCTACCCGCAATTTCCATGTATATAAAGTCGCGGTTATCCTCCCTAACCCGCGAGTTTCCTTTATCTGTACCTGTGGGTCACTTGCGTGACTCTGCAGACACACTCACAGTTTTTCCCTGAGAAAATTGTTTTTTATTTTAGGGTTTTCCGTTAGGGTTGGTTTATTTGGTTTTGAAAGTTCTCCTGTGGATCTTGGACCTCCTGACTTCTTATGAGTGGTTGTCTGAGTCTTCTAAAGCCCTTTGCAAGATTTTTCTTTGGTTCTTTGTGCTTGTAAGGGTACCTAACTCTTTCTAGCCCATAGTTTGTTTGGAAGATGCTTGGACTTGGTCCTTTGTAGTCACTGGTGTTTAGGGAGAAGCCTAATATCTGCATAGATTCATTGCTTTCTGTTTTATTCATGGCTATTTTCCTTTTATTTCACTTTTAAAGAGAAAATCAAATAAAAAACAAATTTACTTTATAACAAGAATTTTCCCCATTTTCGAAGTAGCCGTAATCATATATGTTATCTTCTTTGAAAAATAAAAATAAAAATTAGTGGTTTTAGGTTTACCTTATAATTTTACATTTTTGAAAGATAAGCAACTATAAAATTGTGAAGGATTTGGATTGTCATATATACATTTTTCTTTCAGTTGTAACCAATGCACACAAATGCACTACCCTTTTGAGTAAACAAAAACCCTAAAAAGGATCATTAATCTAAAATTTTAGTAACTTTTCTTTTTAGGTCTCACACAAACCAACTAGCTTAGGCTAGGGTTTTGGAATAGATCACTTTAAAGTTTCCAAAACTATTTAAATCTCGAAATCGTAGTAAGACTATCTTTAGGTAAATCCACTTTTGTCGAGGTGTGTTGGGAAGCTCCACTCAAACCGGAGTTAATCACGAGGTCGTGTGAGGTTGATCAGTCGGGGAAACCCCCTCGCTTTTTAATCGAGCATCTACCAGAGATGACATGTGTACGGGGATCCATTAGCACCTTGTGTGCTTTTGGGTTTTGGGCCTAGTTACACTGCCCATACATCTTGGTTCGACCTGCGACTGTCCCCCCGGATGCTTTTTGCAACTCTGGTAAACTAAGTATCTTTTCCTATAGGACTTTAGATAGGTGATAGTGGAAGGATATTTACACTGTACCTAGGAAAGACATGGGAGGAAATCCCTTGCAGTTATTTGGGAGGGCATTTGGTGATTCAAACACTTGCACCCGAAGACTCTGTATTGTGGACCCCGGGTAACTGTCCTTCGCTACTCTTCTAGTTTTTTCTCGGCCTTAATCATCTCAGACTTCCCTTTGAGAGAATCATCTATATTTTCCTGGTCTTGATTACCATAGGAATTTTTTTATAGTGGTGTGTTGATTGTTCCGGTTGTTCTAGTGGCCCCTAGGTTTATCACTTAGTATATCTTTGTTGCAGTTGAGGACGACCAACCTCCTCGTAGGTCATGAAGGTTGATAAACCTTCCTCCACTCACCGTGGAGCCTCCGCCACCACCTCAGCGGCGTAGAACAGACTCGCGTGGTTCTTTTGAACTCACTGGTACAATTGAACCCCCTAGAGAACAACATCTTATCTCTCAAACTCAACCGGTTCAGGAAACCATCAAGGTTGAATATTTTCCTACAGAAGAGTTCACGAGACTCCTCAACCCTCCACTAACTAGAGCTAATGACCCTTTGTTAGAAAGAGTTGTCTCTTTAGGGATTCCTGAGTTAAGTGTTTATATGTTTACACTTGGTCTTTCTATGGTTAACATAGGGGATGCATCAGGAGTTCCTCATACTCCCACTTCAACTATCATGCCGGGAGATTTATCTCCCCCACACTTAAACACATCGACACCGAGTTCGTTGTACTTCACTTATGCTCCAAGCACATCTTTCAGTTTCAATGCTGGATATTCAGATTTGTCTAGCACCCAACTTGCGATGACATCTATTCCCTTTGGATCCACCATTGTCCCATCTAGTATTCTTTTATCAGGGATACCCTCGGTGTCCTTTACATATTTCCCTTTTGTTCAGCAGTTCCAGATCAATCCTACTTCTGCTCCTTTCAATCTAGGATTTCCTTGGCATGGAGGACACATTGCTCCTTCTGCACAATTTGTAGGCTCAATGCCTTCCTCTTCCATTGCATCGATGTCAGTTTTAACCCATTTACAAGCTTCAATACACATTCTTCTAATGTACAAACCTCTAATGTTCCTGTAGGGAGTACTCCCTTCTCACTATTTGGTGGAGGGGGAAGTAATAGTTACAATAACCCTCCATTCGGAGGCACTTATACCCAGCCACAATGGACTTGACCAGAAGGAAGTAATCCGTTAGCTTATGGCTGGAGAAAATTTCACAATTTTTTTTCTTCACAACTGATGGCTGGGGGAATCCCCAACCAACCTTATATGATCCAAGGTTCGGGCGGTTCCCCTTACCATGCTCCTTTAAATCACACGCCATAGACACGACACTGTTCTCCTTTTCTGACAACTTTAAATTTTCCAGACCTTTCAAAATTGATGAATGACCCGGTCCACCATAATCCTGCTTAGCCTCCGGTCCCAACCAAACTCCCTCCAGACATTCCAAAATTCGAAGGAAAAAGTGGTGAATACCCTGGAGATCATGTCACGACTTTTCACGTCTGGTGCTACTCTAACTCGTTAAACGTCGACTCGATTCGATTAACGCTCTTTCAAAGAACCTTAACGAGCATTGCAGCTAAGTGGTATATCAAATTGTCTGCTACAAAATATAACATTTTTGGGGATTTAGCAATGGTTTTCTTGAATCATTTCCAGCTTCCTATCCGGTATGATGCCAGTACGGATCTTCTCTCTACCTTTAAACAGAACAAAGCCACCCATCTTTCTGGTCATATTCAGGAGTGGCAAAGATGGAAACAACTAATCAAAGCTGATATTCCCCAAGAATTTATATTAGAGTGGTATTTAAAATCACTACTACCTTATATCTCTAAGTATGTTTCAACTTCTAGGGTCACTTCTGAAGAGGAAGCAATTTTAAGGACCCAACAACTCGACTTGATCTACGCTCAATCTGGGATCCTTTAAGAGATAATTTTTGATGCACCTAAGTCTAATATAGATCTCGGTAAGCCTAAACCTAGACCACATGCCGATGGCATCATTGGTTCAACCAACTCATCCGCACTAGAAGCTTTAACAAAATAAGTCCATGCACTTTCAGTGAAGAAGTATGCTGCGGAAGAAAATACGGTTTCATCCTCCCCTTCACAAACATAATCTGTACAAAATGTGTAGACAAAACAAAAAGGTTTCTTGGCAACCCAACAAAAAGAAAAAGGGTAAGAAAGGGGAGGGGAACCAACAAAATACAAAGAGTAATGAAAATTATGAGGGCAAGAAAGATTAGAAGAAGGTAAATTTTGCTTGCAATCTTTGTAAAGTATACAACCTCACTCATCAATTCCCTCTCATTGATGAAGCCCAGAATCTATTACATGAAAAGAAACTGGTTGTCTTGAAGGATCCTTTTCCCCAAGGACAAAGCTCAGGTTCTTGCAGCTCTAATACTAGGGGCACTCACCATGCCACATCAGTTGATCATACTTATATTAATATGGTTAACTCACACACTCTATTGCAGACGAGAGCCAAGAATTATAACGCAGACATGCAGCAGAAAGACAAAGAGATTCTTGAGTCATTTGTTCCTCTCCACATCGAGAGACCAAGAGACCCTTTTCCGAAGATACCAAAAGGTGTCTATAAATGGGGAATGCACAATCCTAATGCGTAGGATGCTCCAAAATACTCTGTTGTAGAGGAATTATCCCAAATGCCATGTGCTATGTCCTCCCTATAAGTCTTGCAAAGCTTCCTACCACAATGGAATGCACTTTTAGTGGAAATATGTAGCATGGACTCATCGGGTATGCTTGCTAGATTTGATATGTCCAATATCAAACCCCGGTTTCCCTATCACGTGGCCTTCCAAATCGAAGTAGTCCATGGTTCAATGACCATTGGACAAATGGTAGTAGATGAAGGCATGTCGATGTGCATAATGTCTATATCATGTTGGAAATCCTTGGGCTCTCCTAAGTTATCCCCTTCCATTACAGTACTTACCTCTTTTGACGGAAGATATTTCTGTCCGCATGGAGTCTTACACTCATTCGAGATTCAACTTGCCGATAAAGTAGTGTCAGTGGAGGTAGAAGTTGTGGATACTTCTCTCGACTACAATCTATTGTTGGGAAGAAGTTGGACGTACGCTATGCAATCCATCCCCTCGTCCGTTTTCCAAGTGCTTATGTTCCCTCACGAAGGTAAGATCATCACATTTGATCAACTATCCTTCACTCATAAAAACAACACAACTTCATCAGATTCAAACATCTCTTGGATTGATCAAGCTCATCCTCTCAATGAGAGCTTACGAGTAGGTATGTATTCATATTTGATGGGCACATTTGACCTACCTGCTCCTGTAAACTATATTGGTTTAATGAGTACCACTGACATATCGTCTCGGGAAGTTTCCACGGTTAGCCAAACAACTGATCCGTGGCTCCTTCCTACTCAACAAGAACCAACTGTGACTTTATCTATCATGGAAGTGGCTTACCAAGCATCACAAAATGTTGCTATAGATTATATCTCGACTCCATCAGTCTCAACAAAGTCAGATATTGATTATACACCTGCATGGTCAATTAACCCCACACATTCTTTTTATTTTTTAGATATTGTTTTGCCTTTTGACAAAGCCATATTGGAAGTTATGGTAGGTATGGATCATCCATGGGAACATATGCATCACAGATCCTATTTTCTTCCATATCTAAAAAAGATTGAGAAAGGAGATTTTTCAATGAGACGTGGTGGTAATATTGATTTGTCCATCACTCCTTCCATGAAACAAATGATTTAATTTTGAAGGTAATATGTCGAACATTTCGATGAATATACCAATCGATATTTCCACCAAACCTAACATTGTGGAAAATGTTTTCATTGGAGAAAATTGTTCTCCACGGGAGATCACTTTGTACATGAATTTATTTAAGGTATCCTATGACGTTTTTTCCTGGTCTTACGAGGAGATGTCAGGCATCGACCCCTCTATTGTTGGGCATGTTATCATGACTTATCCTAAATTGAAACCAGTATGAAAAATACTAATATCACTAAAGGATTCATGCGATTGCTTAAGCAAGAAACCCATCTTTTTCTGGGATGAGGCTGCACAAAATTCGTTTGACACTTTGAAAAAAGCATTATTATCAGCCCTCTTGCTGAGTCCGCCGTATTATACTAAGGATTTCCTTATATATCTCACAGTGTTTGTTTCCACAATCGGCATAGTCTTGGTTCAGGAGGATGACAAGCTCCAAGAGCATGTCATTTATTATCTCTCTCGTGCATTGGTAACTCCTGAACTTAAATATTCTCACGTCGAGAAATTGGCATTAGTTGTTGTCTATGTTGTTCAGAGATTACATCATTACATTTTGTTGCAGACCACCATAGTTATAGCAGATGTAAATCCTTTTCAATATGTATTAACCTGACGCATCACCGGAGGGAAATTTAATAAGTGGATTGTCATTCTGTAAGAATTTGACCTAACATTTCAATCTGCTAAGTCAAAAAATTATTTGGTGTTTGCTCCTAGCTTATCTCTGAGTTCCCTAGTGATGTAGTTAGCAACGAGGAAGATTTGTCACTAACTGATGAACATATTTTTCTCATTGAAATCTCCAACCCATGGTATGGATACATTGTAATATATCTCCATACTTTGAAGTTTCCACCGACTTTCTCCATAGACGAACGGCGAAATATCTGAGCTCACGCCAAGAACTACCTCATTATTTCTAACACGCTCTATAAACGCGGAGTAGATTCCATATTACGCCATTGTCTGACTATGGAGGAAGTTGAATCAATATCGAATGATGCCCATAGTGGAGCCTGTGGGGGTCATCTTTCTGGGTTGGAAACAACCCAGAAAATACTGTGTGTTGGGTATTTTTGGCCCACCATATTTAAAGATTGCATGGAAGCCATGAAACACTGCCAACCATGTCATTTTTTCACAAAGAAAATGTGAGCACACCCAACTCCTCTTCACCCTGATATCACATAGGCCCTTTCACTAAGTGGGGGATTGACTTTATGACTTGTAATCCAGCTTCGGCTGGAGGACATCACCATATCATCGTTGTCGTCGACTACTTTACAAAGTGGGCCGAGGCAATTTCTACTATGAAAGAAGATGGAGAAACTGCAACTTACTTTATTTTCAACTAGATCATTACCAGGTTTGGTATTCCCAAGGAGATGGTCACTGACCATGGTAGACATTTCCAGAACAGCATGATGACCGATTTATACACTATGTTAGGTTTTTGACAAGAACACTCGTCTTCGTTTTATCCACAGGAAAATGGGTAAGTCGAAGAAGTCAATAATACTTTGAAAACTATTCTTCAACGCACCGTTAATGCCAGTAGATCAAACTGGCACATCATGTTGTATCCGGCTACTTGGGCGTATCGATCCAACATGAATATTGCTACGGGATTTTCAAATTTTCAACTCATTCACGGGTTGGAGGCTGTCATTGCGGTTGAATGCGAGATTCTGTCTTTTAAGTTGGTTTTCTAGCTACTTCCTAAAACTTCTGCTTTAGAAGCGTGTTTTCTTCATTTAGGGCATTTAGATGAGCAACGCAGAGATGCGCTTACTGCAAACGAAGCTCATAAGAGCCGAGTTAAACATCAATATGATAAGTCTGTAAAACCAAGGGTTTTCTCAAAAGGAGACCTTGTTTTTCTCTACGACCAGGACAAGGACCCCTTGGGGGAAGGCAAGTTTAAATCCATGTGGCTCGGACCTTATATTGTTTCTAAAGTATTGAAGAATGGATCTTATGAGCTGACAGATTATGCTGGTTATAAGTTTCCTGAGCCCACAAATGGGCTCTACTTGAAAAAGTATTACGCTTAGGCCTACATGCTTTTTATTGTACTATAGTTGTACATTGTTTTAGAGTTAGTATTTTTTGGATTTATTGTCTTATGTGTCTTCTGGATTGTGGTTTCATATGACAACCGAGTGCTTCATAGGATTCGCTGATTGTGTAAGTCACCACACTCGTCAGTTGGCTTCAACAGCTTGGGTTATTTACTCACCCTCCATCCAAATTGTTTCTTCGGGAGGGGCTTGTTTGGGCCCTACAACGAACAACATAGCCGGGTATAGTGCGGTTATCGAATTACTCTGAGATGCTATCCATCACGGCATTTCATATTTGGAGGTAAGACTCAATTCGTAGTTAGTAGTACATCAGTTGACAGGTGAGTATAGGGTTAGAGATCCTTCTTTGTTGCGTTAGCTTTTATGAGTTAGATTACTTGAAAGACATTTTGATTACATTACATATCAACACATTTCAAGGAATTTTAATACATTAATTGATGCATATGCAAATTATGTTCTTGACTAGCATTTGTATCATACACATTAACATTTAAAACACATAAGATAACATGTATATAATCGATATTGTCTCTCTATATATATTTGGTCCAAAAAATACATATGAGTTTGAGTCAACCAATGTCAAAATATACAAAGTGGGCATAAACAGCCTAAAAAAAAATGTGTTACTCTCCCTATGGAGAGGGAGAAGCCTCATCTAGCTCTGCTACAACCTCGCTATAATAGATAACTAGAATAGATACTTTCATAAGTAGTCAGATCCAGGATGGGAGAACCCCTACTACATGCTCCTACATATCGATCGACATTCGCTCTATCTTGTAGGTAGGGATATCATGAGTCAACTGACTCATCTTCCCCTCAATGCTCCTTGGCATGGCATCCACAGCACCTGGCTCCATTGGTCGGACGAACACTCTAGGATGCCCAGTAGGTCTCTCTGGTCCCACATCGGCATAAGTTATGTTTTGTCAGTACTCATACTCATTATAAAAATAATATATACAAAAAACATAAAAATTAAATAATTTTTCAAAAACACATTGGTACCTATCTCTCCCTAGGATGCTTCTGGAGGTAGCATGAGCTCAGGATCACCTCGGAAATCCATGCCCACATACGAAAAATTCTCTAGTGTCAGTACTTAGCGGCTCCACCACCCTAGATAATCCTCGTCAGCATATGACAAGCTGGTTTCACCGCCATCCTAACGTAGGAAGATATCGCCCCAAGGATTCATCAATGGCTCACGGGAGTTTAACACTAGTAGGTCCATCCCTGGACTAAGAGTGGGGAATAACTCGAAGAAAAATGTACATAATATACTCCCATATCCAAAATTCTTTTTCTTCCCCATCTTACACTCTATAAGTTGATGTTTCATGTTTGCCAATAAACCTGAACATCATTCAAAGATGACATTGTGTAGACATTCTTCTCCTATCTGCATATAGTTCCGTGAGGCTAGGTGTTGTGCCACACTTCCCCCGATCTGGTTGAGAGTACTCAAGATTACCTTTAAAGGGAAACTTGCAATTTTCCCAATTGGAACTTGACTCCCGCTTTTTTCGATGCCAGCTAGGCAGTAGGGGTTGATATAATCCTGAATGGACAATGCCCCCACTCCTCTAAATGTCCCTTTGAGGTTCACCACCTCACGTCATCAGGATAGACCGGTTATGAAGTATATGTCCTCAATAGTGATGTCCAACATCTCTCCCTGAATTCTAAGCATTCCATGATCGACATCCCATGAGCATTTGGGGTAGATGTGTTTGTGCACGCATGTTTGTAGTTCGAAAAAAATGTAAGAGCCCGCACCTTCGTAATGCCATTAAAGCAATTGGATCTCCCATGGAATCCTTGTCCATGGCCTCATGCTCCCTTTCTCTCCAAGTTAGAACCATCTTGCATCAACCATGCCCATTCCATGCATTAGTTTTTCGTTTTTTCATTTGAACTGCGGTACCCACGGCTTCACCTCTTCAACAGGGGCAAGTACCCACGAGTCTGCCTATAGTAAACTCACGCAATTTCCACATGACCACGAATTTTACATAGACAAACCCGCGAGTACGAATCTCTAGGTTTTAAAAACTTGCTTAAAAACCCAAAAACATCATTAAAAACTTAAAAGAATGGATTAAATTGATAGAGTAGGCAAAGATAGCTTACCTGCAAGTGACGGTGTTCGTTTTTGTGTCTTGGATTGATCGCAATCGACATTTTGAAGTAAGAGGGTTTTTGTCCTTTACTCCAATGGTAAAATGGTTTTGTGAGTTATATTTTCCAATTTGACACTATTTATACAAATTATTTCAAATTTTTACCCCTCTTTATATAGTTTCAAATTCCTTTTTTAATTTTATTTAATCCTAATGACCCTTTTTGAGTTGTTTTTTATTAGGTAAAGCTTTAAAAGGTGCTTTCTCACTATCAGTTGCAAATGTTAGGATATTCCTATACTCCATCCTAGTCCTACTAGCTTTCCAGTCATTTTCATTTTCAGTCATCCATGCAAAATTAGGGTTTGCATGCATTCTAGGTCATCAGTCCCAACACCTAGTCCTCAGCAAACTAGCCCCCGGAGCTTCTTTCAGATCATTTCTAGCCCTCCCAGTGACTAATGCACCCTCCTTTGCCTCACTGCATGACAAGGGCACCTTCTTCACCTACCAGTCCAGTTATATTCAGTTATATTGAGTTATCTTCAGTTATTCCCTTGATTTAAGGCTTAACTGACTCTTTACTGAGTTTATAACTCTGTTGGACCTCCAGTGAGACTAGATTGACCATTCTGACTCTAGTTAACTCCTATGGCGCCCCCACTGAGCCTCCTTCACTATATTAGTGCTTCCATGTGCCAGTTACACCAACCACATTCAGTTAGACTCAGTTTGACTCCCGGTTGATCATTACTTGTGCATTGATGACTTCATTGATGAGAAGGTGGACTCCTAGTTAGGCATTGATGACTCTCCATTGATTATGTATCTGTGCATGAAGGCTAATTCGAATTCCTTTTAGTGAATTCGAATCCTCATACTCAGCATTGTATACTTACCTGTTTACTATTCAGTTTAATGTAACATGTGTAATTATTCTGCCTCAATCAGAGTTTCTTTGGATCTAAGTTCTATTGCTTGTCTCTAATTCTATTATTCCTAAATTCTTTCATTGTGAGGTTTACATCATCTCTTTGGATCTTATGTGGGAAATTTCACATGGTATTAGAGCCACTTGAGAGTTTATTCTACCTCCATTCTTGAGAGTTTTTTGTAGGTATTTCGAAGTTCCAGCAGTTGCAGCAGCAGATTCAGCAGTTTCTTTTTTCACTTGTTCTAGCAATCAAGATGAGCAGTTCGAATGCTTCTCCTTCTTCTCCTTTGATCCTCACTCCATTCAACTACTTCGAATGGAAGGAAAGGATTATATTTCACTTGTATCACAAGAGTCTAAATCGAATAGTATTTGAAAAAGATGCTATTCCTCATCTTGCTGTTGAAAGAACCAAGCATCTAAACAAAATGGATGAGGATTTTGGATTCATATGCCTCCATATGTCAGAAGATCTACTGTTTCATGTTGAAGGAGTTAAGTCTCCAAATGCGTTATGGAAAAAATTGGGGAATTTGTTTGGCAAACAAGATGGGATGAGAGGCTACACTCTTAAAAATGAATTGGCTTCTCTGCAACCTAGCAATTTCGAGAGCATTCAAACATTCATCTCAAAATTTCAGAATTTGGTTACTCAATGCAAGCACTGTGGCATCACTAAAAGTGATGAACAATTAGTGCTCTCCATTTTGAGTAGACTTGGATCTCAATTTTCTGTTTTTGTCTCTACTTTCCATTCTGGGCGAATGTCAATCCCTGGATGGAAGTTTCCTACCTTGGAAAATTTTACTACCGCTCTCATTCAAGAAGAGGACAAATTGATTCAAATGGGTGCCATCAAAACCTCCAGAGATCTAGCTCTTTTAGCCGGTGAATCAAGTGGAGTGAATGAAAAAGGAGGACAAAAAGGCAAAAGCAAGAAACCTTCAAGATCCAAGAATGACAAACAAAAGAGACCTAATTTCACCTACCGCAAGAGAGGAAATCATCCTGAGCATGCCTGCATGCATAAGAAGATTGATCTTCTAACCAAGCTTCTTGAACAAAACCAAATTGTTGTTCCAAAAGAAGCAAAGATGTCTGATTCTGGAAGTGGATCTGATGATTGTCACGCATTGATGGCTGGTTTTTCAAAGACAAAAGCTCTCCTCATAGATTCTGGAGCTTCCAACGACATGATGGCACAAGAAGAATCCTTCTCCTCTTTGGATATCCAAGATGGGCCTACCATTCACATGGGAGACAACTCTCAGATTTCTGCCAAAGTTTTGGGTACAGTTCATATGGAGCATGGTAAGTTCAAAAATGTCTTATTTGTTCCTTCTATTACAGCTAATTTGTTGTCAGTATATCAAATGACTCATACAGGATCTCCAAAACAAGTAATTTTTGGTCCAGACACAGTAGAGATTACAAAAATCTCCACTGGAAAGGTTATAGTGAATGGGATTGCTAATCATGCCTCAAAGGCATATGAGTTCTCACACTTCATGCCCTTCTCTCCAACTATTCCTTCATATTCTGATGAAGATCACAGTGACTTCTCTTCTAGTGACTCCTATTCTAGTGAAGAAGAAGATCAAGATTTTGATGTTGAGATCATGGTTCAAGAAGATTCAAAACCAACACCTATTCTTAGTCCAGATTCAAGAGAAATATGTTCTCACACAGTCCTTGCTACTACTGAGAACACAGTTGATGATTTATTTGCTTACAGAACTACTAGACTTCAGCAGCATGCTAACCTTGCATTATGCCATCCACCTCTCCATAAGAGATGCAGCATGATGATGGGATTCTCTCTTCCATCTTTTGGGAAGACTACTCATGTTCCATTCGCTCCAGATACAGAAAAAGTTCCTGAAAGACTTGGTTCATCCTCCACACAGTGGGAGACCTTCCTACATGGGATCAGCTTGCCAAGTCTTTTGCAAAAGTTTTCACTAATGAAAACTTCCTTCTTTTCTGCATGATGGTTCTTTGAGATATTTACTGTTTTTTTTAGGGGGGGTATTTTTCCGATGAGTTTTTCCCCATTTCATCAATTTATGGACAGTTATGTATTTTATTATCATTTAATTTATTGTATGGGTGACCTTTGGTCCTAGTTACCAGGGCCCAAGATGGATTAAGGGGGGGTGTTAGGATATTCCTATACTCCATCCTAGTCCTACTAGCTTTCCAGTCATTTTCATTTTCAGTCATGCATGCAAAATTAGGGTTTGCATGCATTCTAGGTCATCAGTCCCAACACCTAGTCCTCAGCAAACTAGCCCCTGGAGCTTCTTTCAGATCATTTCTAGCCCTCCCAGTGACTAATGCGCCCTCCTTTGCCTCACTGCATGACAAGGGCGCCTTCTTCACCTACCGGTCCAGTTATATTGAGTTATCTTCAGTTATTGCCTTGATTTAAGGCTTAACTGACTCTTTACTGAGTTTATAACTCTGTTGGACCTCCAGTGAGACTAGATTGACCATTCTGACTCCAGTTAACTCCTATGGTGCCCCCACTGAGCCTCCTTCACTATATTAGTGCTTCCATGTGCCAGTTACACCAACCACATTCAGTTAGACTCAGTTTGACTCTCGGTTGATCATTACTTGTGCATTGATGACTTCACTGATGAGAAGGTGGACTCCTAGTTAGGCATTGATGACTCTCCACTGATTATGGATCTGTGCATGAAGGCTAATTCGAATTCCTCCTAGTGAATTTGAATCCTCATACTCAGCATTGTATATTTACCTGTTTACTATTCAGTTTAATGTAACATGTGTAATTATTCTGCCTCAATCAGAGTTTCTTTGGATCTAAGTTCTATTGCTTCTCTCTTCTTCTATTATTCCTAAATTATTTCATTGTGAGGTTTACATCATCTCTTTGGATCTTATGTGGGCAATTTCACAGCAAAACGTGACTAATAAAAAGGTTTGTTTTCTTTTTGACATGTCAGTTTATCTCAACACATTATATCTATTATGTCATTTCATGTCATTTTTAAATCTTCTTTGTTCGCTTTCAACTACCATTTTCTGCTAATCTGTTGATGTTGATGCTATCTACAGTCTAGCTATCATTTGAAATATCAAGGAACTTATACGTTGTACATCATTTTTACCTAATATTAAGTTCCTTGTTCCGATAGAGTCTTTTTCATGCTCTTGTTAGACTCCTTAAAATTAACAATATTGCCAAGCATACTTGTCTTGTTCAAATTCGTTAAAGGACTTGAATAAAGATCCACTAAGATATAAGTTTACCCCTTTTCCAGATCTTTGTCGATTACTTATGAAAAACGTATACTCTAGTCATAATGATTAGAAGAGTCCTCTCTCGTGCAATTTTACACTTTTTGGGGCAAGGAGGATAACTTTACAAAAAAGTACAGTATGGAGTTCTTGTTTAAGTTTTCCAGGCTCCCTAAATATCAAAACATCGACGAGCACATACCATCTCGGGCTCGATATTAAAATCCATGAGTAGGTGTATGGAGTTATTGTTTAATTTTTTCAGACTCCTTAAATATGAAAACACTAGCGAGCACAAACAAATCCGAGCTCGATATTAAAATCCATGGATCCGTAAAATATCGATTACTAATCTATCTCTTCTTCAAACTCGTTAAAACATGAAGAAGGTCTTGAGTTTCCCTCCCATGGAATCGTTAAATTACACATGGTTGGACTTCTACCAAGCATTCTTCTCTCCCCTCTTCGAGCTTGTTTCAAAAATGAAGAAGGACCACTGAGTTTGCTTTCTTGGACTAATTAAAATCAACAAAAAGGACATTCTTTAACAAAAAGAGAAAAGGGAAGGGAAATCTCCGCTATTTCATTTCATTTATGGCAACAGTCCATCCTTCAACATAACACCTTTTTGAGTTTATAAAAAAATTTGAGTTCTAGTTTTGGCCTTAGGATAAACCTGATCTTGGTGTTTTTACTCCTCTGATTGGTTACTCTTCCAATCATATGGAGAATTTGTTAATGTCTCCTACATTGTAGATTTATATCATGGTTCCTTTGTCTTCAAAGTTGCCTAAGTCACGCTTGTGTCGTGCTCACTATTCAAGGATAGCCCATGTGTCATCCATTTTGATGTTGCCTTGAACTCATGTGTCGACCATTCCTTGGTATCAGTATGTTTCATCATGTAATCAGTCCTACTCTAGACCAGATCAACCTTTGATTGTTTCTCGTGTTGGATGATGGAGGATTCCTGAAGGCCTCCCTTCCAATGGAATTCTTCCCATCAACTTCAACTCATCTTTATCTGGGAATGAAGTTTAGATTTTTCGGTATTACCTTGGGGATTGCAGTCATCAGTGGCAGTTTCCCTCGCTATTGGGTAGTGGGAATACATCAATGTCTCCTACTCGATGAATTCTTCACGTGTTCGACTTCAAGACCTCTTATTCACACTTGTTAGAATGTACTTGGTACCTTGGACTCCATTTTCATTATTGGTGGGTGTCCTAGTGTTTGTTAACGGTTTTTCATCATTGGCCGGTAATCAAACGATGTCCTCCATGTTCGACATCAACTCATTTATTCACATGGTCAGGATTCTTACCTTTAGATGGTTTAGATGAAGACCTTGGGCCTATAATAGCATCATCATATTTTGTTATTTCCCAAGTTGCGTAAGACTGAGACACACCCATTTTTTGGCTCTTGATGAGACATAGATTAAACTTGTTGTCATGGCTATGATCTCCTATTTTGACATGGATCCACGATTGTATTTCAGTGTCCATGCTATATACATCTTTCTGTTATGTATTGGGTATCATGTTCTACCATTATGAACATCTCCTGATATCAATATTGTAATTCCTCGTTGACCTCGTTTCTGTTTCAGGTATTGTTTGTGATCTCATCCTATGGTATCTTTTCTACTCCTCTTCCTTGATTGTAATGCATTTCGGCCATCATTTCCCTCTGACCTCATACATTAGGGGGAATCTATTATCAGTCAAATTAGCAATTCTCCGTCCGTGACCACATCTCCCCGTCGGTCACACAAAATGACACTATGGATGGAAGAGCTTACTTGACCCTAGATGACTTGGATACAAACCTTTGCGATCCTTTCCTCAATAAACATATTTTTTGCAATTATTTTGAAGCATAACCGCGAATTTGATATTATCTAACACACAAGCTAACCGCGGGTGTTTATACAAACAACCCGTGGGTATCATATAAAATGTTGCACTTGCTAGCTGCATGGAATAAGAGCCGCAAGTCACTCGCTGGTTTTATAAAGGCATACTCGCGGGTATCTCCAAAAATTTTGAAAAAATATATAAAAAACACGGAATATGGTTTAGTTTAGGTAGTTATTCAAACTACCTTAACTTCCTAAGCCAACTTCCTTTCGAACCTTACCTCCTAGCCTTGCCATAAATACAAGGGGAGAGGCATGAGAAAGGGAAGCCAACTTTGGTAAAGAAATCTTGAAGGAATACTTACTCAAGAAAGAGGAGCAGGAGCCCAGGGTCTGATTACAACAGTGCTAGTTGCAGGACAAGTATAACTAGTTGTTATTTATGCAAATAAAATCAGAGATTTATTTTCAAATAGCACCTGTCTTTGTGTAAAATTGATGTTTGAATATGTCATATGAATCTATATATGAGTTTCAATTTCAATTTTTTATCTTTATATAGTCAAATTGCTTTGAGAAAGGTAGTCTGGTTGTTTGCAGGTCCATCAGTTGGAGCAACGTAGCAGTGGATCGAGAAGATTGGATTTCAAAAGCTTGGATAAACCATCGATTATCTAGTTATGAACCTCATCTTGAATCCTATTTCTTTTATGAACAGAAAGAAGTATCGAATGTTACATGTGCTTGCTTTTTTGTTTCTGCAATAATACTTTATGTATGTTGGTGACCTCCATTTCCCAGTCATAGGTTATTAAACCGCACAACAACAAAAATTCCTTTCCAACCGAATCACAAAAGTTACATATTTATCAAACAATAGGGCATCAAGCAAAGATGCATCAATCAGTCAATCAAATACAAATCCATGAACTAGTCTCTCCAATAGAGAGGTATTCATAGAAATCAATAACCATCAATCTCTAAAGGGTTGGAATTCGCTCTCCATCATAGGTGCAACCTTTCCCAAAGAGAAGCAAAAACATAAATGATCAATCTCTCACATATCACCTATCACGCAAAATGCAGAGATTGCATAAAGAATTCTTTCAACCAAACAGAAAAACACTATGTTACGAAATGGATCGGACTCCTATTGGGAGTCCTCCCTTCCTAATTCTTTGCACAACAATTATATCTTTATAGGATATATATATATATATATATATATATATATATATATATATATATATAAAAGATTCACCCCAATGGATCGGGTTCCTGTTGGGAGTCGTCCCTTCCCAAAGGGCACTCTTCGCAATGGATATATGCATATACAATAAAGAAAATACAAATATAAGTGAATTCATATAGAATTTTCAGTCATATGGGATCAGATTCCTGTTGGGAGCCGTCCCTTCCGGGAGGGTTCTCTGCTAGACGATCTATATATATATACAATCAAAATAATCTACTAACATTGGGATCGATTCTACAAAATATGACTTGCTACATAAAGCATATTCAAGGGTAAAGCGAGCAATGATCAAGCTCGTAGGAGTCGTCCTGCTTAGCACTCATAATACATTTTAAAATTATAGCAAGCAAAGAGTAAGCTAAACTCTAGACCGAATGCACTAAGAATCCAGCGATTTTTCCGGCGAAAATCCGGCTGAAATTGTTTAAATGATAGTTTTGGGTTGCTAGAATTGCATAATCAGGGTGCCCTAGGGGTAATCGAGGTCGTTGAATCCATTCCTGCGACCAAAATTGCAATTCAAACAACCCAAATTGCAGTTTCAGCAATTTACTATTCGCCGGATTCTGGTGAAAATCGTCGGTAAAGGTGCATTCGGTCTAGAGTTTAGCCCATTCCCTAAAACAAGGTGCAAAGATCAAAACAACGTGCAGATACCAATTTAAACAAACTCTGTCGAATAAGCAAAGTGCAGAGATCGACTCTGTTAGACAAAACAATGAAAAAATCGATGCAGATATCTTCTCCCATTGTCTCCCCCTAAGGTCTCTGCGATTTCATATAGTTATACTTTCGCCTTCCTTGGGGACTCCGCCCCTTTCAAAGAGGATTTTCCACACCACTCGCATATCGAAACCTCTCCACTTGGATATTAAATTTCCAAGTTTCAAAAGGATGGTTCGGTTTCTTCTCTTGAGAGAGGCCGACAACATCCCTTATAGTTAGGCCTAATTTTCTATCTAAGAGTGTTGGCGCCTCCTTAACAAGCTTTCCCCATGTGATATTACTTGACCTTTAGTTATTTTAATTTTAATTAAATTTCAAAAGATCATATAATAATCCCTTTAATTGAATGTATAGTAGTATTTAAAAGGATATCATGTGTTATCTCCGTGGAGGTCATGGGTTCAAAACCATCGAGGGGTAGGGTTGCTCATTGGCCCATCGTGACAAAGCTCGAAGGGTAGGAGACCCCTAGGATAGAGGCTCATCCCGGTGGGTTTTGGGATGTCTCGACCCCTACCGAGTCACAAGTTACTGGGATATCTGGCTTGCGGGCTGTTGGATATACCCTTGGGAGGTTATTGTTCCCATGGTTAAAAAAAATGATATCATCATTTTCATATTGAAGTCATGAGTATATATTAAAAAGGTTGACACTTAAATAAGCCCTTATATGTAACCAATTGATTAACCATCTAGAGTAGGTTTCAATAATATCGTTTATAACAATGATATCCCATCTATCTTGTAAACGAAGAACTTTAGAAAGAAGATATTAGCTCTTTTTTTCCTATTTTGATTTCTTTTTAATGGTATTCACCGAAGCTAAGATCATTATTTATAATAGGATTATCCATTAATATTAACTAAAGGTTATTTAATAATAATAATTGGTTTTATGCAATACACAAGTAAAAGGATCTTGTTATTATCTTGAGGTGGATAATAACGTCTTCATAATCCTACCCGGGACTGACCGTTTAGATGCGGATTAACATAACTTAAGACGATGCTTAAGTCTTTAGGAAGAGAATCAAGTAATTTGTTAATTTTCTTCAAGTGTCTACTAGCTCCAAGATGACATTCGCCACCAATATCCTAGATTCTCATGGATTCCTAGATGATTGACCTTTCTCCCCTAGTGGATTCTTGTCTCTTCATTTAGTTGCGTCATAACCTTCAGTCTCCTAGGTCTATAATCAACAACTATAACTTAGGAAATAAATAAAAACACTTACAAGGTTTATTGGTGGGGCCTTGGCCTTGAGATCCTCACCATAAACAAGTACATAGTTACATTTTTCAATTACAGTAGAGTAGGGGCAAAAGAGAGATGTTACACTTTGATCATGCATTTCTTGTGCTTGCATCTCTAAGTTTATGGTCTTGTATTGATGATTTAATGTCATGGATTTATGCAGATAAATAATTTGACACCAATCTCAACATTTGATATCAAAACCTCATTAATCTTCCCTTTGGACATTATGACAGCTCCTAATGGGCTCAAACTAGAGTATCTTCACTACATCCCATAAAATGAGATTAATATCTAGTTGAGGTTCCAATTGTGAAGTATTTTGCGGTGTATTTATGGAACCACATTATGGTTGTTGTTACTAGATGTTTTGACTACAGAGACTTCCTAACATTATTCATGTAAACCTCTTGAAGTTCAAGAGTGAAAAACGTTGTATAGTATTTTACTAATATTTGTACTTCTTCTTTGTTAGATTAGACCACATGATTTTTCATTTAAACATAAGTTATATCTTATAAACCCAATGTATATATTTGAAATATCCGAAGCCAATACCATGATGTTTTGAGATTTATATAGTAGTTTTTTAAGATAAAGTTTTTTTTTTATTGATCCCTATGTGAAAAAAAATACTTGTTTTTGTTCAAACCACTATGTTATATTCAACTCGGTTTCGAATTATTTTTCAAAATTAAACAACGTGCATATCTTTCAACCTTTAATGATTCGAGATCAAGTTTTAGATATATGTAAATAAAGTCTTAAAAAATTATAAATATATTTATTTTATTTTGATAAAATGAATTTATTTTTATTGATAAATGAAAAACATTATTTATTTTAACATCTCAATACAAAAGAGTTAACCATTGATCCATAGATGAGGATGGATGCTTTTTGTTCATCTTCCATATATGAGCTTGTACGTCACTGTGACCTCCGAGTTGCAGCATTGACCTCGTGGGTGCGTTGTACCGAGTCAATCAATCACATTCTCACATTAAGTAGGATAGAGAATTGTCGCGAATGCAAGTGGAATATGTTATTGGGGTATCTTTGTTGAACATAAGGTTTAATGTTTGTGGGTGTGGGTTATAGTTTTTATCGACCTTATTTAAAGGTTTTGAATTTATAAAGAAAATTAAAAATAAATGTTATTAAAATTAAATGTTTTGTGACTTGAGTAGTGTTTAGTTTTATGTACACATTAAATTTAGAGGTTACTTTAAATTATATGATCTTCATGTTCATATTAACTATTCGGTATGATAAAAAAATGGAATGAAGTAATTTACTTAGAGTTACAAAATTGAAATATAAATATCTTAATCTTGATTGAAAGATTATATATATATAGATTGATAAAAAAAATGGAATAAAGTAACTTACTTAGAGTTACAAAATTGAAATATAAATATCTTAATATTGATCTAAAAGATTATATATCTATATCTATATATATATATAGGTATATGATTTTTAAAATAATTAGACTTTTATTTGTTTTGTAATGTTTCCACAACATTTTGGGCTTATGTTGATGTTGATCATAATTTTTTTTGTGGTAGAATCCACTTGAGTGTTTAATGCCATTTCATGTTGCACTTATCTGTCATATCCCTTCAATTATTGGGGCTAAAATATGTGACTTGCTCCCTAAGCCTAGATAACTATAGTTGTAGCTGCCTAATCTGCATATCCCCTTGATTGTCAAAGCCCCCAAGCATGGGTCGAATAATGAAGAACAAAGGATGTTTATTAAGGCTCGGAGGGAAATAAACGGCACCAAATTTTGTTGAATCACGGGTAGCCCGAGCTCTCATGATTTGATTATTATAATATTAGTTTTAATGTACTTAGAGAATTGAGATGTAATAACCACTCTTGAAGAGATTAGATCCATATTAACTATGGTTTATTAAATACACCTTATTATTCTCTAGAACACATAGTTGTAGATGCACTTAATTAATCTCATAGTGTCCAAATTCATTGATTACAAACAACAAAGAGAAACAATAAAATGAAATTTAAATATTATTATTTTTAAACCATCATCATCATCATTATTGAGTTTTGTAAAATATTATATTTGATTAATATAGAGGAACATGTTATAATTTCTTTAATAATAAGGTGTAAAATTCTTGAATATTAGGATCTAAAAGATAATATGGATTTATTTCATAGTTGTATTTATGTTTGTCCAATTTACTATATATCTTTTCATAATTTTAATTGTAAATTTTCATTAGATATTTTGTATAATATTATTTTTCTTTTTGGACCTTACATACATTAAGACGTGACATATGACACATCAAATACACCTTAATATTAGGGACCTCCCTAGAAAGTGGCCTTGGACGAACATATAGGGACAAACGTTACAATCTCCTTAATATTAGGGTGTAAAAGTATTTAATATCTAACTATACAAGTTCATATAGATCTATTTAGTACTTGGATTATTTATATTTTTTGGATTTAATACATATATTTTCTTAATTTTAATTGTAAATCTAAATTATATTTTTTTTATAACAATTTTTTGAAAAGTGCTTTTATATATAATAGCCTTCTCTTAACATCTCCATGCCTAGTACTTGGATAAGGGTATATAATTATTTAACAATATAGGCACTATAGCAGAGCCTAGTATAAACCAAATTTTCATTTGGTAAGAAATTAGATGACCATCTTCCACCACAATAGCGTATAAGGAGTCATCCAACTATATCTAGAATGTTTTTTCAAGCCTATCAAATGAATAAAAGCTTGGATAAGGGTATATAATTATTTAACAATATAGGCACTATAGCAAAGCCTAGTATAAACCAAATTTTCATTTGGTAAGAAATTAGGTGACCATCTTCCACCACAATAGCGTATAAGGAGTCATCCAACTATATCTAGAATGCTTTTTCAAGCCTATCAAATGAAGGATGCTAAATCATAATAGAAGATTTGATTTAGATGCCTAAAGGTGCATTGAGATCTACTATGTAATCCAAGAAAATTGTGGTTAGTTGGAAGATTGTGTATAGGGCACATTTTATTTCAAAAGTGGTGTATAAACTTGTTGTAGAAATCATGTCCTCTTAAGAAAATTTTGAGTTCTATGGTAGAGTCAGGCCTCTATAAAAGGGTTTTAACATTGGATGGTTCAACTTGAATTCCAATGTGGGTCATAAGAAATCCTATATAATGAACAATACTTTGCACAAATGAATAATGGTACCTTTTAAATTATAGCTTGTGAGTACATAATACATCCAAAATGACGTGGGCATGGTGGAGGAATTCACCCTTGTTGTTAAATACAAGATGTCATCAATGTAGATCATAACAAAACGTCACAAATGTGGCATGAATATATCATTATTGAGCCTCATAAACATTGTTGGAGGAAATTAGTGAGACCAAATGATATAACCAAACATTTGAAAAGACCAAATTTAGTTTTAGAATGAATTTTCCAAGTATTTCTAGACTTCATATGAACTTGATGAGAACCTTTCTGGAGATCAAACATAGTAACACAATGAATCCTTACCAATTGATTCAATAGATACTCAATCCCTGGACTTTAAATGGGCTCTTCAAATCCCCATTTCACCGCTAGGGAGGATCATCACACTTCCCCCACTTACAAAATAATTTCCCTAAAAGTTTGATGTGAAGAAGTACAACCATAAATGAGGGTCTGATGTACAAGTGTTAGCCACCATGCCCAAATAGTCCAATAAGCCCCTCCCTAAGCCTAGGTGACATGTATGAGCATTGAATACCATGTTGAAGAAGTAACCAATGTCTGATGTGCAAGGACTAACTACAATGCTGATAATCCAAGGTAATCATCCATAAACATAGGTGCCATGTCTAGGTGATCAAGTTGACATGCAAGAAATGGCACCTATGCTCCATGAATCTCTAAGTGTTAGGCTTCAAATACCAATGATGGTCATGTGGATCCAAATAAATATAACTATCCAAAAAAAATAAAAATCCTCCATGTAGCAGTAAAAGGATGACTCTAAAAGCATCTCTACTATATTAGAATAAGCATACTGAAAATTAGTGGGCACCAGCTATTGTTGTTCTTTCTCCACGAGATTCTCTTCATAAGATAGAGAAGAGTCATAAAAGAATAAGATGAAGTAGTTATTTTCCCAAAAATTATAATTATCCATATCACACTCCTCATAAGAATATTCTAAATCATATCATGTAGATATCTCTTGGTTATACTCTTCAATGATAAAATAATATGTGGTATCAAGAATACATTTCTCCTAAAATTTATCACTTGTCCACTTCATAGGTTTCAAATTTGCACACATATCCTATAAATCTTTTGTCACCCACATTTGTTCCTCCCATGGGATGTTCCACCACTTTTGCATTCTACATTTTCATGAGAGTTTGAGAGAGGAATTTTGCAATGGGCTATAACATACTTGATATCAATTGGAAATATATCATATGATATGTCAAATCACTGCCCTAATTTTTTGGGGTCAAATAACGTTGGTCTGGTTGCAATCTAATCACCCTATTGAATGTTTCCCATGGGAGTAGCGCAATAGATAATGGATAATTAAGATGAGAATTTGTAAATGGAAGGTCACAAGTTTAAATCTCCATGGCTACTAGTTTACAAAAAAATCAACCTATTGAATGTTATGTCCTCTACAAGACCCACAATAGCCATGAAAAATCCGTAAAAAGGAAGGTTCCAAATGTCAATATATCTTTTATCTGGACTTTCATTTGAGCAATTTTTTTTAAGCCACATATTTTGCAAGAAGAATAAAATCTACAATTTGTTTCTACAAATTCTGCGAAAAATACTCATAAACTAATATGAGTGTCTTGACCCTCTTTTTCCCTTTGAAAACCTATAAAATAGAAGGAAACATTATCTCTCTTTTGGGATCTAGAAAGTTCTTTGATACCACTTGTTATGTACCTTAAATATGGATATGAAATCACAAACAAGATAACAAAAAATCTCAATTATTTATTGATAAGAAAAACCTTTGGGCATGGAAACAAGTTACAATTGACCCTTTTACCCATTCTCCAAAAAATACTCAGAAACTAATATGAGTGTCATGACCCTCTTTTCTCCTTTGAAAATCTACAAAATAGAAGGAAAAAATATCTCTCTTTTGGGCACTAGAAATTTCCTTGATACCATTTGTTATGTACCTTAAATATGGATATGACAACACACACAAGATAACAACAACTCTCAATGCTTTATTGATAAGAAAACTGTAGGGCGGGAAAACAAGTTCCAATTGACCCTTGTTCACTTTCCTTTTAAAGTTGGGTGACCTCTAAGTGAGCTAAGCTCCAAACAAAATACTTATAGATCACATTAGCATCCTAATTATAACAACCTCTTAACTACCTAGTGCACCTTATTTAATGAGGCCACATTAGATTATTCAATCACACCTACCATAATATCTAATTTAATAATAAAAAACATAGTAAACCTAGTCACCTTAGATTAAATATGTATATTCACAAGCTTCCATTTTAGATTAGATTATTATACTTTTATTGTTATGATACTTTGATTAACATAAAACATTCAAAAATATATTTTATAAAAATGCCAAGTAAAATATATATTTTTAATTTGTAAAGATCCATTTTAAACATAACTTTATTAAATTTTATTTTCCTTATATAAACAATTTACGAAAAAAATATTATACTCTATAATTTTTATTGTTTTCTCTATAGTTGATAGATGAAGTTAATAAAAATGAAAATCACATTATTATCTCATATTTTTTAGTTTAAAATATTATTACTATTTCAAAAACTACAATTACATTTGGATTTATCTAAAACATTGCTATACCTTTTAATAAATATTTAGTTTTCACCCAATTATAAGAAGCCAAAAAAAACCTGAGTATAAAGCTCAAGGACCAAACAGGTCGAACCAGCCAGCGTCCCCTAAGAATATCTTATGTCCAAAACTCAAAATACAGTTTACCTTCTTCCAAAAACAAGGCCCTCTTCCTAAAAATTAACATAGCTTTATGAAAACAACATTGCCCAACCTTTCGAAGAAACATTTCGTTCTCAATATCTTCTCAAACGTTCGTAGCTTAAAAGTATTTCGTTTTTGACTTCTCAGACATTTGTAGCGCAAGCATACTCTGTGTGGTTCGCTTTCATTTGAAAATTTACTATACTTTATTGACAATAGCGTTCATTTTCTATACAATATACTATACTCTGTGTGGTTCTCATTTTCAATAGCGTTCATTTTATGATTAAGACATAACAAAAAAAATATTTTTAAACCTTCCTTTGACGCGTTCTTATAAGTTATAAGAATCAATTCTGATCTAAAAATGAAATGTAATATATTTAGTAGCCTACATTGTACGTTGTGACTAACGGCTACCTAATTCGGTGATCCCATTTCCAAACCTACCACCTCCTAAACCCAACTACTTCCGAGTGACTTGTCTTCTGCGGTTGTTATTACGTCCCAAAGCTTCCATCTATTTAACTGAATGACTTCCATCTTTTATCGAGAAGAGTAGGGCTTTTTGAGAAGAATCTGAAGCTGAGGTGCAAGGTGCGAGTTTAGGATTTATCAATGGAGAACGCTGACATATATTTCTCCCCAGTGGTGCCACCTTCCCGACCTTCTCCCAAAACCATCCTCTATCTTTCCAATCTGGACGACCATCTCCTTGTAAGTACCAGATTCGATACATTGCTTGTCTACAATAATGCCTATCATCAGATTCATGCCGCCACAGATCCGGTGAAGGTTATTCGGGATGCACTGTCAGAAGTATTGTCTTCCTATTACCCACTTGCAGGCCGGGTAAGGAGAACCCACGACGGCTGTAAACTTCACGTAGACTGCACTGGAGAGGGGGCTCTCTTTGTTGAAGCTATCACTCATAACACTTTTTCAACAACTCTGGGAGAATTCGAGGAGCTGAAATCCTCGTTCGAGCAACTTCTCTTTCAGTTTGCGCTCACTGCAAAAGTCGAGGAAGTGCCCCCTCTCATTTTTCAGGTAAGATCTTATTTTGCAATTGTTGTTAACATCTTAATAAAATATGTATTGGTTAATCACTTTTTTATGCTTTTTGTTGAGTCCAATTGTAATAATTGTATTTCAAGTTTTTTTTTATTCTTTCAAAATAACATGAAAGCGATTTTTCGACCAAAAAATAAATGTATTAACTAATCATAACTGATGTTTTATTTTGAAAAAAATAGGTCACGCGCTTCCATTGCGGGAGCTTTGTAGTGGGTGTGAGTTTCAACCATAGTCTGTGTGACGGACGAGGGGCGAACCAGTTTCTCAAGGGACTTGCAGAGATTGCGAGAGGAGAGGCGAAGCTTTCGACTGAACCAGTATGGCAGAGAGAAGATCTGAAACCCTACAAGCCCTATCAGGTCCGTTTTCAACATGAGGAGCTCCTCGAAAGTGGATACTTCGTTAATCCTATTTATCCCCCCATGCCGCTGTGCATTCTAAAAGCCGAGGAACTGGTACTCGATTCAGTTTTCCTCAACTGGGATGCTATACAAAGTCTAAAACGTACCATCGCAGAAGAAGTGAAGGAGCTTTGTACCACGTTCGAAGTCTTAGCAGCTTTGGCCTGGCGAGTGAGAACAAGGGCTCTGGGGATTCCTCTTGATCAAGCTGTGAGGCTTCTCTTCGCGGTGGACGTGAGGAAGGCGTTAGATCGCTTGCAGAGGGATACTACGGCAATGGTATGTATTTGGCATGTGCACGCAGCACTACAGCAGAAGAGGTTGTCAATGGATCCCTTTCGCAGGCTGTAATGATGATAAAGAAGGCCAAAATGTCTGTAAATGACTTGTACTTGAGATCCGGCATAGCCTTCCTTGAGATGAAACGCTCTTCTCCAGAGAAATCAGATGTGCGTTTGTGTGTTGAAGACGCGTATCTTACTGACTGGAGGTCGCTCGGATTTAACAAAGTGGACTTTGGGTGGGGTGAGCCCGTGATTGCTTGCCCGGGTAACTCGATAAAATATTTTACATGTCCAATTGCATTTATGGTTCCCCACAACATTAAGAACGGAGCAATGATGGTCTTCTGCGTGCCACGCGCAGCATTAACATCCCTTCAAACGGAAATGCATAATCTGGTCATGTGAAATAGTAGATACAAAAGTATTTTAGGAAATTGACATGTTTTTGGTTGAACATTATTCAGCTTTTTTTAAGTCATTTAATGCAGTTGCAGTAAGTTTGTTGATCATGGAAAATATAAGTGCATTAACATTGTGTTACAAGTATGTAAGGATACTTTTATTAGTGAAACATAGAAACCAAGTTGCAGTGCAGTATTTAATGTTGTTGTTCCTATAAAATTTATAGGTAGTGGCAGTGCAGTATTTAATGTTGTTGTTCTTAAAAATATCTATAAATATCTGAATCGTTATATTTGATTTAACTATTTACACCCAGCAACATTCATACTGAACTGAGTGATTAATATTAACATTTGATTTAAATATATTTACATCCAGCAACACTAAATACTGAACTGAGTGATTAATATTAAAGATTCAATATTTATTTATTGTTTAAAGATAAAAAGATAAAATAGTTTCAAATAAAAATCCTCTCTGGTTCAAAATTTACAATTGAGATTTTGACATGAGTACTTTATTCTTAAAATGGATATAACTGTATAATATTTTTTGATTGTTTTAGAGCAATATATATGTTTATTTAAATTAAATAATAAATAATAAATAATTATGAATATAAATTTTATTAATTTAAAATTAAATTAAAACCATATTAAAAATTATCAAAATAAATTTATATTAATTGAAATATATACTAATTAATATGTTTTATATAAAAAAAAAAACATATATATTCAATACATATCATTTAAATTTATTTTTAATTGAAAACTAAAAATAACATATATATTTTTTTCTTACTTTTATTTTTGTAAAATTTTATAATTTATAAGATGAGGTTGTAGAATTCATGTAAAATAAATTTACATAATTTATTTTAAATTTGATATAAAAATTTCATAAAACATAATTTTAAATTTTATATATAATTATAATTATTATTATCAAATATGTAAATAAAAAAGTTATAATATCTAAATTACATTTAAATTTATAATATCTCAATTACATTTAAATTTTGAGATATTTTATATCCAATTATTATAATTCAAAATTTATAATATATCATTACTAAATTGAAACAAATTCTAAAAATATTTAATTAAATTATGAAAAGTTTTATATCTCATTATTATAGTTCAAAATTTATAATATGATATTACTAAATTTAAATGAATTTATACAAATATGAAATATATAAAATAAAAAATAAAAAATAAAAAATAAAAAATTCAATTAATTTATACAATACATAATATTCAAATTTATTTAGTTAAATATATATTTAATTTTAAAAAATATTTAAATTAATAAATATAAAATATTTTAAAATATTTTATTAAATTATATAACATTTTATATCCAATTATTATAATTAAAAGATTATAATATATCATTACTCAATTAAACAAATTCATTAAAATATGAAATATATAACCTACATAATTGAATCAATTTATATAATATTTTTTTTTAAATTTATAATGATGATGATGATTAACATCCATAATATATCATTATTAATTTAAACAAATTGAAATATATAACATACAAAATTCATTTAATTTAATTTATACAATCATTTTTTTAAATTTATAATATATCGTTACTAAATTAAATAAATTTATACAAATATGAAATATATAATGTACAAAATTCAATTAATTTATATAATTTTATTTTTTAAAATTAATGATCATATTTCATGTATCTAGATATATCTTAAAAAAATCAAATAATTATTTTTTATTTAATTTAAACCAAATTTGATTTGAGTAGATGTTAAAGGCCATCATTATTATAGACCAAAAGATCTCAATAGATCACCACCACCACCACCAAATTAAATTGTATTTGAATCAATCAAACACATATTTTAAAATATAATATTAAAAATAATCAATTTAAATTATATATATATATATATATATATATATATATATATATATATATCAAAATCATAGTAAATTCTTTACATTACAAATTTCAAAAAAATATAAATAAATCTCAAAAATTTGTATCTCTTAATTAAATGAAACTATTCATGAATCATTCCACCTCCAACTAAATTAACCTCATCTCTAGCTTCAATAAATCATCATGTTTCCTTCTATAGCATTGTAACATCCCCAAAAAATCACAAAAATTTAAAATTTTTCGACATGACAATTAATGCCTATTTTATGTAAGCGGAATAGAACAATGCATAAAAGGTTATCTTGTTGTACTAAATACCATGCTGGTTTATAGTAAAGATTTGTGTCTAGATGATTCAAGTTTATGTCTTGATGTTATTCATACTCACCTGTACTTATGCAAACTTCTATTGTTGTTGTTATGATTGATGATTCAACTATTTGGACTAATGTGCTTTTGTTGATTGATGAAGGGGTCCTACGGATGCCCTGAGGCTTACTTAGCATTCGTGCTAAAGCATGTGAATTCGTACTTGTGGCAGTTTACAGGTAAGGATTTAAAGTTGCGACAAGTGACCGAATCAGTTTTTCAGTAATCTTCTTTATGTATTTAAAGAGATAAGACTTTGGGCACTCTACCGGGTGAGGAACTTGGTTTGAGACTAAAAACGTTCAAGATAAAGATATCTGAATATGATTGCTAATGCAAACAGTGAATCTTAACTAATGTAAATGATAAGCTTGTATTTGATTCAAGAGAAGGTCTGTATCGATCGTGTCTCAGTTTTATACTCAGAATTATATATGATTTTCATTTTAATTTCGTGTTGAGCCGTACATAAATGTCTATCTTTTTCCTCCATAGCAATTCGTAGAAATTCTATGTATAAAT
Source organism: Larix kaempferi (assembly GCA_027924585.1). Taxonomy (NCBI): domain Eukaryota; kingdom Viridiplantae; phylum Streptophyta; class Pinopsida; order Pinales; family Pinaceae; genus Larix; species Larix kaempferi. The sequence goes on along the minus strand of BSBM01000358.1, from coordinate 7,524,947 downwards.
GGTTTAATATCGTTCCTAGGAACTATACTCTACGATAATGGTGATAAATTGATTTATTGACATGACTTTCATTACACTATACATTAGAATGTATGTGTGTGCATTTCCTTACATTATATCTATAATCCATTTGCAATGTGTATTGAAATATTATCACACTATTAGAAATATATAACTTTATGTGATGTGTGTTGTGTGCATTAGTGTGATCCTATGTGATACTATGCAAACCTAACGAATCTATCTATCAAACATTTAACATGTATTGACAAGGTGGTGCATCACGACTTTACCATATACAAATTCTACTGTAATTAATAATATGATGTGAACGTTTATATGCCACAAGTTGGCAGATATAAATGCTACATATGGATTGAATGTGTACATCTTCCGAGTTAGTGGAGTTCCACCGTGGATGGCGTAGTGAGATTTGGGCACGTGATAGTTTCATGGTGTAAAAGTTTTGTGATAAGTTGTAATTCACAATGGCTCGATGGTTAACCGAGCTCGCTCCTTCATGGCAATAGTAATGATATTTCATTTAATGTGGTACGTTGCTTAGTGTTTCGTGAAACTAACAGGTGATCTCCACCATGGATCTAGCAAGCTTTTGAAGGATGAGGGTTAAACCCTACCTCCACTCTGTTCAAAGTGTTTATTGTAATCCTTAGCGTTTGGTAGTAGTGGCTCTACGTCTGGCCGACACGCTGAGGGTTTTTAGGGTTCTTGTTTTGCATTCCAAAGGCATAATGCCTGTGTTTTGAACTCGTGACCTATGGAAGGTTTAAGTGTTAGGAACCCATGTCTTTACTTTGTTAGTATATTGTTGTTGGACGCATATGCTTTGTAAGTCATCTCGTAGTATTTGTTGATCCATAGTTTGTGTTATTGTTGTTGGCGCATATGCTTTGTAAGTCGCCCATAGTTTTGTTGATCCATAGTTTGTACTAGCCCATGATTTTGACTCATAGTATTGGCACCTAGACTTAGCCCACGGTTTGTATTAGCCCATGGTTTGTATTGACACATAGTATTGACCCATGGTATTGGCACCCTAGACTTAGTATATAAGTGTGTGTTGAGGCCTATGAAGGCACCGTGAAGTTATTTGTATTGAGCTTTCTCAAAGGAGGTTTCCCCCTCGAAGTGGCGTGCGATCAATATAAAAGTGATTCTGAGTTCTGTCATTTCTGCTATTTCGCATTTTCGTATTAATTAATTGTTGCAGGTGCTTCACATTAAGAGCCGAACTCTCCACGTTTTTACAGTGGTATTTGTCACGGTTGGCAGCTTAAAGTCTGTTTCTTGATGTGGTTCGATACTCAAACCTGTTGAGGGTTTTTCTTTTAAAATTTGGGTTCAAGTGAGAGGCCAAGTCCTCGCCATGGTTGATATAGGTCTTGGCATTGTTTAACTATTCAATAGTTGATAGCTCTGTGTGGTTTCCTTCTATCTTAGCATTCAATGGTGTAAAATTTTACAGTTGCAGTTGCATCTGTCTGGCGTTTTTCTACTATGTGCCAACGTTTAAAGAGGTAATGTGCTTCGAAACCTTTACTGTAGCTTCCATACTCTAGCATTAACACAGTAATGGTTGTTCAAAACGATACTGATATCATTATTTTTAAGGAATATTGTTTTTAACCACATCTCCATGTATTTGCAGGTGCAAAGGTTCGGTGGTTTCTCCAGCCTGGGTGTTGAAAGTTGGCTATGGCTACACCGACCAGTAAACCTCGGAGGTTGCCTTGTAACTTTGGTTAGATGAGGATGATGACTGACATGTGTGTTGTTCTGTGTATTTGTGTCTAACTCAGAGAGTTTGTAATTCGTCGAGATAGGGTTTGTAAATTGTAAAAGAAATGGGGAGGATAATACCTCGACCCACAAGGCAAAAGCTGTGTTGATTTTGAAATGCAACTGTCGTGGAGAAGCGTTCTTATTCTCACACTTAATGTAGAGATGCAACTTGTTCTCAATATGGTTCTACTTTTATGCTTGAAGAATAAAAGTTATAGTTATCAAAAGGAAATGGGAACTTCTTTATATCGTTTCTTCTGTAGATAATAACTATGAAAAATGTAATAGTTGTAATGAAGGTTTCTCAAGACTCGGATATCGTAAATCCTATGATTTCTATAAATAATAGTGGATACATTTTGTCTTAGAGAAGAGTTTGGCCTGTGTGTAATTCGTCGATTTGAAGGAAATTTCTCCGTTTTCATTCTATAAGTTCGAGGGTTAGGGTTTGATTTGTATTGAAATATATGGCTTGGTTTTGGTCATCGATATGATACCGAGACTTCGACTATGTCGAATTATAGAAATGAATATAGTTGTATTCTATGTTTAGTTTTATGGCAATTGTCACATGGTTTGTCATGAGTTGGAATGGTTGAAGAATAATGGATGTTTGTCGAGAGTTTGGTAACACTATTTATGGTTATAAAAAATGAAATTATAAATGTTTTGATGAAATGTGCAACAATTGGCAAATTTGGAACAATTCTAGAATGTTGTAGAATGTTTGATTGGAAGGGTATTACCCTTGGTCAATGACCAGAATGATGATTGTGATTTGATTATGTTACTAGAATAAAGACATGATATACTAGTTCTATGTTATCAGGGTTGTAAATGGACTATTAGGGTTTAGGGTTTTTCTACTGTATGTTTGGAAAATTTATAGAACTTAAAATAGACTTCGTTTGCTTGTCTATCCTATATATTTAGTAGTGAAAATGATAGTAGACTATAGTAAACTTTTGAGAAGAAAAATATGGAAACTATAAACCCTGTCTTAAACCTTGAAAATGACAGATTAGTTCTGTACAATGAGGTTATGCAATTTTCTTTAATTTATGTATCAGAAATGATTTCAATAATGAATACAAATCACAGTAATAATCTTAAGACAGTAAACTTACTATTTGATGAAATAAAAAAAAAGAACAGTACTTGTAAGGAAAATACAGTAAATAATACTAATTACTATCAATAGGAAAATTAACAGAATATACAGAAGGGTACTTCCATCATCTTGGCAAATTTCCTATCATATCTATCTACCTTAATTTCTATCTATGTACTAGAGTACGATGCGGATCCATTGCATGGGTAAAAATGCAGAGACTTATATTCAATCAAAATCAATTTTACACAGAATCATAACTTACTCAGGGAACTAAAATAAATTTATAAAATAAAACAATAAAAGTTATTAGGAAGCAGAATTTAAAAATGTATGAAAAAAGATAAAATAATGGAACCTGTAATTTGAAGATAGGGTCGACAAACACCCAAGGAGGTCTGTTCCTCCCAACCTATTCCAAAAGAAGTAGCTCAACTACTGGCTTCTTTTGAACCCCCGAGCCTGATTACTGAACCACTAAGTAGATGGAATCTGTGTAGAAGCAAGGCACTCAAAAATGCCTTCAGCACTCAGCATCAACCTCCTGAAATAAAATGCCTTCAGCACTCAGCATCAACCTCTTGAACTCAATAAGAGTTTGGAAGACTCACAACATGATCAACAACATAGCATATCCCCTCATCAAATCTCTTGGGTGCAAACACAGCAAAACCCCAAGGTAAATTTTCTCGTCAGAAAAAGTGATGAACCTCAGTTCATAATTTGATGGCTATTATATAAACTGCCTAGGTCTTTTAGTGGTCAGTTTGGAATAAATGAGCCTCAAGCTCCAGTCCCATCTTCCAGGGAACTATGACCACATTTCAAGGGAGTTGTCCCATACCAACAGCTAGTTAGTTGCATCATGATGCTGCCACTTGTCCATTGCCTTCTACCCCAGATTCCATTCCACCTAGTGGATCAGTAACCACTCTTTCAACAGTCCTCTTAGGTGTTTGTCTCCTATTTTATTTATTTAATAATAATATATTGTGCAAATTACAGTCATCCTTGGACACCTGTCCAACATAAAACTTTACAATAAAAGTTATCATAATGTTTTCTAACACAAAATGTTTTCTAGCAAAAAGGATATGTTACAAGCATTCTTGGCTTTTAGTGTTATACTATTTTATATAGGTTGGTAATAGTGTTTCATTTACAAATTATTTCCTTTATAAGTTTAAATTGGCCTTTTGATACTTTGCCACATATAATCCTTATTATTTATATATGTTTACTTTGGTTTCTTATAATTGTTAACATTTTACTCTCATGTGACATGATATATTGTTGAACATAATATCTTTAATATTATTGTTATCGATTTTAGGACTAGTTCCACCATCAATCATCTTTCATTCTTATCAATTTTATGACATGATATATTGTTAAACATAATATCTTTATTATTATTATTGTTATCAATTTTAAGACTAGTTCATATATCAATCATCTTCAAATTTTATCAATTTTTAAACGAGTTCCACCATCAATTATCTTCAACTTTACATAATTTATTTAATAATATTTTCGTTCTTTTCAATTACAATAAACTTTTATGTATTTTTTTAATAAATTTAATATTCTATCATTGACACATAATATCTTTATTATTGTTGTTGTTATTAATTTTAAGACTAGTTTCTCTACCAATCATTTTCAAATTTTATCAATTTTAAGACGAGTTCCACCATCAATCATCTTCAACTTTACACAATTTATTTAATAATATTTTAGTTCTTTCAAATTACAATAAACCTTTATGTAGTTTTTTTAATAAGTTTAATATTCAATGGTTTGACTCTAAGCGTGTTCAATGTATAACACCAATGAATATAGATTAACTATTTTTACATTTGTTTATATAATCATTTCAAGCATATTCAACATTATTATCGTATATAATTAGCATTACTTAAATAAATTGTAATTTATTTGCTTCTAAAAATAGAATACAAAATTTTATTCTAAAAAAATTGTATTATATTATGTATTGGATAATAATAATAATAATAATAATAAAACAACGTCCTTCCTCAATGCTTGAAATTTATATATGTACTCAATAAAGTTGTAAAGTAATTATATATGGATAGCTATATCTAGTGGGTAATGTCACGTGCATAATAAAGTTGTAAAGTCATTATATCTAGTTGGTAAAGCCATGCACATTCAAGCATAGATACCTATGTCTAGCCCGTAACGTCTCGTGCATAGTAAAGTTATAAAGTCATTATATCTAGTAGGTAACGTTATATCTAGTTGGTAAAGCCATGTACATTCAAGCATGGATACCTATGTCTAGCCCGTAACGTCTCGTGCATAGTAAAGTTATAAAGTCATTATATCTAGTTGGTAAAATAATGTGCATTCAATCATGGATACCTATATCCACGGTTGGAATTTAATTTTACTTTTACCATTTCAACTATTTTTTTTATTGAACTTTTATCTTGCCGACCACATAAAGTTAAAGTTTTAGTGGAAAAACAATTATTAAAAAAAATATTATTTAACAATAATGTTTTTATTAAATAATTTAATTTTTAATTAAAATATATGTTTTTATTAAGGAGTTTAATTTTCAATTAAAAGATAATAATAGACTTATTTACTTATTTTTTTAGTTGATTGATGTGCTTTAAAAATTGAGGGTATAACAAAACAACCTACTAAGAATGAGGTTGACAACTCAAAAGTAACACGTGCCATCATCATGTATATGAATTCAATTAAGTGATAAACTTAAGAAACAAACAAAACATGGAGCCTAGAATCCTTTTGGAAGTGTGCCACATATAATGCAACATACCAAATTTTGCAAGGTTAACATGTTATGTCAATGGTGTAATTGAAATTGTAAAATTTTAATTTCCAATTAGAAGATATGTTTTTTATTTACGAGTTTGATTTCCAATTAAAAGATTACAATAAAACCATAAATAGACAACTCAAAAGTAATATGACAACTAAAACGTAACATGTGAAAACCTACTAAAAGTAACATAGAAAACTCAAAAGTAATATGACAACTCAAAAGCTTGTGCTCGCATAATGCATTTGAAGTACATTAAGTGATAAACTTAGGAAACAAACAAAAAGTGAACATGTAATGCATAATATCAAAATTTTCAAGGTTAATATGTTGCATCAATGGTGTAATTGAAATTGTGACATTTTAGTCCAAATGACTTGAGTTAAAAGGCCAAACAAATATAATATGCCCTTTGTAGAGGCAATTCATTAAAAAACACATTGCAATTGAGATTGTAGTATGATGTTCTCTCCTACCTTTGTCAAAAGAAGTTTAATAAGGTTGTTTTTCCAAGGTATGGATTGTTTTGCATTCCTCAACTATTATTGCATGTGAACTTGCACATACCAAGCTACAACAAATCTTTCACAGAAGTGGAGTTGTTTGTTTATTATCCATGGATGCAAATCTTTTAGTAAAAACTATTTTTTGGGCACAAGTTTCACTAATATAGATTCATTGATGTTAGACATTTTTCCATTCAAATTGACAACCATGGGGTTCACAATTTAATTCTCAATGTGTTTTTGTGGCGGAGGGTCAAAATTTGTACCAACTAGTTCATGGTTCCTGCTTTCTTCTTTGGGCCATTTACTTTCCCTTGGCTATAAATGGATAAGAAGAAACCACTTTCAACTCCAATCTTGTTTAGAAGATTTTTTTCCCATGAGTAAAAGTAATTGTTTCGACCAATTACTAAGGCTACTAGAATAATAAAACCTTACTAAGTTTTAACATATATCAAATAAATTATCATTTTAAAAAAATGCGAATCGATAGGTATCTCCATGTTGGTGGAAGCCAAAGGAGAGCACTTTCAAAGTATTTCCAGAGATAGGTATCTAAATTCCACAGATGATGCTTGGTAAATTAGGTAATTGATAAATTGCTAATGCCTGGTAAATTCGGTAGCTGATAAATTGTTGATGCTTCATGGTTGGTTGGGTTAATTCCTTCATTAAAATAGTCTAAAACAACTTCTTCTAAAATAGTACCCACCTCTCTCTCAAAGTTTCACTTTTGGACTTGAAAACTGACTTATCCTCTAAGGAAGGGTACAAAGGGTAGGGAAAGGAACTGAAAGGAAGGGCACGACCCCATATTCGGAGAACGCTAGGTCAATATAAGAAATAAAGAACAAATCTAATGAAAGCAAAGCCATCCCCTTTGAAGGCAAACTCACCCACCTACTCTTCAATCAAATGGGAAAGTTTCAATCAAGTAGGAAAGTTTCATTCTCTATTATTACATATATAATAACATGCCACCACATATCTTAACAAACTTGTTAATAAAAAATAATGACACTTTGAAAAAATAATTAACCCTCAAAAATACATCCTAACAAATTGTTTACCCGTTCTTTGTGATAGTTTGTTAATTTCGTTGATTCATAGAAGATTTAAGTAATATGATCAATAATGATTAAATGTTGTTGATTTTATTTTATTTTATTTATTTATATAATTATGTTTTTTGAGTTATATTAATTTAAAAAATATAAAATTGTAATTGTAATTCAATATAAAATTGTAATTGTAATTAAATATAAAATTTTAATAGTTTTATTTACAAGAAATGTTATTATTGAAAGAGTTATTTTAATGTGGTTTTTTAAAATTAACACTAATAAAACAACAATAGTATTTAAAATATTAAGAAATATTAACACTAAATTAACAAGATTTTGATATTCTTACACCAATAATTTTTATTTTTAATTTATAAAAAAATAAAACTTTATTCCCTAATATTTAAAAAAATATTAAATTATAATTAATTATATATTAACTTTTAAAGCATAACATTTTGTTCACCAAAGCTGATTACAGCCACCTGCATCACCATGCCTGATATCATCTAATCAAACATTATAAATTATTCAAGTCAACTCAGTTTTAGAAGATTTACAGCAGTGAAATACAATTTATGCGCTCTACTTATCCAATTGCAGTTAATGCCATACAGTAACATGGTTATTGATTATCCATATGATTACCCTGTACCTACCTGTGCGACCACGTCAGTCAATCAATCAATTCATACTGTATATATGGATGTACACAAATAATTCATACTGGAAGTCTGGATATATATGGTTCACAAATTCTACATGTGGTTGTGGTTGCAGTTGCGTTGTACATTTAATTTTACTGTTGAGATATAGAACATCAAATCTAAATATATCCAATCAGCAATGACATTAATTACATTAATGTTTAATACATATTTGAATATACATTGTTGACCTAGCATTAAATACATTACTGCTCAATACATATTGCTGATCTCAATCAAAAATATGGATCAATAATCAAATTGGCGTGACATAAATTCCAACGTAAACGCTGGGCTTAGGCTATTCCACCAACTTTCTCGCTATATATTTCATTTATTTTTTCCAGATTATTTATATTTCTTACAGAATTGCAATTTAAAGGTTTATGAGATATTTCAAATCATAATTTAAACAATATAGATATTAAATTTTACTGCTCTGTTGATCACTAGATATAAGCAATGTCACAAATGATATTCAAAACATTATTATTTATTTTTGAATTGTTATTTGTGATATGATCACTAGATTTAAGCAATGTCACAAATGATATTCAAAACATCATTATTTATTTTTGAATTGTTATTTTTGATAATTACTTTTATCATAACAAGAAAATCTATCTTTTAGCACCACAACACCATTTATAGTTTATGTTGTTAAAGTGGTGCTATTAGCACCACTTACAATTTTGTGATGTTAAGGTGGTGGTATTAGCACCACTTACACTTTGTGGTGTTAAGGTGGTAGTATTAGCACAACATATTTTTTGTGGTGTTAAAATGGTGTTAATGTTTATTGGAAATTATGTTTTTAATCATGTATATTAAAAGAAATACCATGTTGGCAAATACCATAAAGTGGTATTAATAATTATTTGTCACATGGACACATACATGTAGGATTTATTTATGACTATTTTCACCATAAACACAACCATTTCACAAATAATTTAATTTAATTATTTATAATTTTTTCATTCAAATAAATGATCAAGACTAATTTATGAGTTTTTGCACCACAATCCCAACAAATTCAATTTCTTATTTTTAAGCTATTTAAACAAATAAATTCACGTGATTCGATTCAATTCAATTGAAATTTGATTATTTAGTTGAATTTTTTATGTTGGGCTTATTAAATTTGTTGATGGAAATTAGTATCATTATTAAGTTTTAATCACTAGCTTAATTCCACCTTTAGCACCACAAGTTAGCCCCACTTATATTATATGGTGGGGTTATTAGCACCACTTACATTATATGGTGTTAAAGTGGTGATAGTGTTTGTTAATCTTGTTGGAAATGACATGCCACATCATATTTGTTAATTAGATAAGTGGTGTATGATAAGTTGACAAGTACAATAAGGTGGTAATAAGTCCTTTCTTACATTGACACTTACAAATAACTTTTAATTATAAGGGTTTGCACCAACCATAAACAAAAATTCACAAGTAAATATTTTTTTAAATAACCCACTTCAATGATTTATTTTTTATTTTATTCAAGCAAATAAATGTTTTTAATATCAATCTTTGCACCATATATATATATATATTCAATTATTTTACTTTTTATATTATTATCACTTCAAATAAATAAATGTATGAATTTTACAAAATTATTATTGAAAGATGATCAAAGATAATCAATTTTAATTTATTAAGATTATAAATATGGTGGTAAAAGTGTTTTGAATTGAAATTTTAATTGTTTGAATAATAATTTTTTTTATTAATAGTAATAATTAATTATCAAATTGTTTGATGGGTATTAGTTCCATTAGGAATATTTGAGCACTATGTAGGGTCTCGGGTACATGGATTTGTGAAAGTATCCTTAGCCTATGTGTATGGATATCAAAACTATTATGAAATTTTGATAAGTACAAAGAGACTATGAGTCATTTCATGGTTAAGGGAGGAAACTAAGCCTTAGGCACTAAATGATGATTTTATGGATTCAAGGCTAATCAGAGATGTAGACACCTCCAGCCACAAGAGATGACTTCTCAAGGGGATCCTTGGCCTTATAATAAGGATATGGGTGAAATTTGCAAGATTTTAAGAACTAGGTATGGGTTTTGGGGCCCTAGACATGGACAATAGAGGAAACTTGAACTTTAGATCCTAAAAGAACTATCTAGGAATCTATGGTCAAGAAAGACATTTCAAATGACCATACAAGACCATTTGAGGGTATCCTTGATGTATGAGTTGAGATACCAATTCCATTAGGAGGAACTGAGCAATAGACATGGGTCTCAATGCCTCTGACATGGTGAATGGAAAAAACTTATTCTTTGGGTCCTAAAGGCACATTCTATACACCCAAGGCCCATATCAATGGCTTGAATAACCACACACTGACCTATCGAGGGAATTTTTCACCTCTCAATGGGGATATTAATTACATTAGAAGGATTTGAATAGTAGATATGGTTCTCATGATTATGAACATGGTCTCCAAATAAAATATTCGCTTTACACCCTAAAAGAAACTTTTATGCATAGAGGGCCAAGATCAACACATCAACCAACCACAAATGACCTTTGAAAGATACCCTTCACCTAATAGTGGGATGTTGATGACATTAAGAAGTTTTTCAACATTATATATGGGTCTTGGAGTTGAGAGTGAGGTTCGGAAGAAACCTAAAACTTAGGCCATAAAGGAAGATTCTAGTTATCTAAGGCTTAGAGCAACAACTCAAGCTACAACATAGCACCTCTAAAGGGTATCATTTTCTTTTGACTGTGGCTAAGGATCCATTGGAATATTTTGAGTAGTAGGTATGGATTTCAAGGAATTTGACATAGTTTGGGGAATAAATGTGGGGATATGACTCCAAATAAATATTATAGGTACTCGTGGCCATCAACAATACCTCAAACCACCACCTAAAACCTCTCAAGGTTATCCTTTCCTTCAAGTGGGGATACAAGTGACATTATAACATTTTGGATAGTAGGTATGAGCCTTTATGCCTTAAACATGATTGAGGAAGGAAAGTTGGGCCTTATTCCGTAAAGTAAACTTATATGCATTTAGCTTAAAGAATTATGCCTTGATCAACCACACATCAACCTGTTGAACATATCCTTGGCCCAAGTATGTCTCTCGAATCCTTGGACATGGTTGGTAGACAATGCCTGATCAAATCCACAAAATGCATATTAATGGAATATAGTCCCAAGAATGATTCCTTGAGCTAAAACACATGACCTCTTAAGGGGATATTTGACACTGTTATGAATTTTTGAGCATAAGCTATTGTTAACAAGGCCTTGAACATGGTGGATGGAGGAAACCTAGGCCTTAGGCCCTAAAGGGCTATTTTTTGCTTCTAATGCTAATAACAATGCCTTGAACAAACACAAATGGCCTCTCGAGGGGATCCTTCACCTTCAATAAATCATATTGGAACCGTTATGGTATTTTGAGAACTATGTGTAAGTATTGAGTCCTAAATCAAGATAGGGTGATGAAACATTAGCCTTAGTGCTAAAATGTAGCCTTTGAAACTCAAGGTCCATGAATAAACCCTTAACCTGCAACACATGGCATGTATGTAGGATATTTGGCCTCTAAGTTGTAATATGACACCATTAGAAGGTTTTTAGCACCAAGGACAGGTCACGGGACCATAGACATGGATAAGGGAGGAACCTAAGCCTTAGTATCTAAAAACATATTTACGGTAGCTTAATTCAAGAATAACACCTTGAACCATCACACTTGATCACCTAAGAGTATCGTTTTCCTCCAAGTTGGGATATGGGAAGGTAGGGCCAACAACATCACATTGAAACATCACACATGATCTCTTGAGGGTTTTCTTGGCCACGAAGTGGAGATATGGGCACCATTAGAAGTTTTGAGTACTAGGTTTAAGTGTTGCGGTATTAACCATGGTTGGTGTAGGAAGTTGATGCATTGGGATGCATAGGAAAATTTTATGCCTAAATGCCTAACAATATCCAATCGCCAAAGCTAACCTCTCAAGGGGATATTTGTCCTTATAGTCAGAATTTATGGGCACTGTTAAGGAGTTTTTGAGCATTGGGTATGGGTCTTGGGGCCCTAGACATGGTTAAGGAATGGAAAGTGTGCCTTAGGACCTAAAGGAAGCTTATAGGTATCTATAGCCAATAATGACATGTTGAAAAACTACAATACACCTTCCCATGGTATATTTGGCCTCTAAGTGGGGTTTTTTGTCGCACAGAGAGAATTTTAAGACTAATTATAGGTGTCAACACCTTCGACATGGTTTGGGAGAAAAGAGTGGGACTTAGGACCTAAAGGAAATTTTAGGCAACTTTGGCTAAGAACAATGCCTACAACCACCACACATGACCTCCCAAGAGCATATTATTCATTTAAGTGGGGATATGAATGCCATTATAATTTTTTGAGAACCTGGTATGGGTCTTGGGTGCCCTAGACATGCTTGAGGGATACTTCAGCCTTAATCCCTCAAAAAACCTTTTATGAATCCATGGCCAGAAAGAACAACTTGAACAAACACACATGGATTCTTGAGAGTATCTTTAGTGTTTGAGTAGGGATGTCTATGTAATTAGATTGTTTTGAATAATAGTTATGGGTCTTGAGGCTCTATACATAATTAAGGAAGGAATTAAGGAAGGAATTACATGCCTTATGCCTTAATGAAAGCTTTGAGGTATCCAGATCCATGAACAATATTTTAAAGAAACACACATCACTTGCTTAGGATATCCTTGGCCTCAAATAGATGATTGTAATCACCTTTAGGAGGTTTTGAACATTTGATGTGAGTTTAGGGTCCTCAACATTGTCAAAGGAGGAAACCCAATCCTTTTCCCCCAAAGAAAGCTTTATGCACGCAAGGCCAATAATAATATCTCAAAGTATAATACCTTTGGATGGTATGTTTTCCCTCAAATTGAGATATGTGTGCCATTAGGAGTTTTTTAAGCACTAGTTATGGGTAATAGGGACTTGGACATGGACATGGTTATAATCCATGAATTATAATTCCTCAAAGAACCATACATGACTTCGTAGGGGTATCCATTGTAATATGTATATAAGTCTTAAGGCCTTAGGGCCTTCAACATGGTTAGTGGAGGATACCTGAGCCTTTGGCCCTAATGGAATCTTGTATCCATCTAGGGGTAAGAAGCTCGCCTCCACCAACCACACATAACCTCCTAATTTGTATAATTGGCCTTTAATTGAGGATGTTGTTACTGTTGTGTGGTGTTAAGTAGCATGTACATGTCCTTAATCCCTTGGGATTTATGTTTCATGAAGAAGACCATATTTTTGGCCTTAAATAAATCATTGAGGCATCTAGAGCCATGAACACTACCTAAAAGAACCATTGATTACTTCAGAGGGTTATATATGGAATTATGTACATATAGGACTTGTGGCCTTAGGGCCTTACACATGGTTAATGGAGGCGACCTTAATCTAAATCTCTAAATTATTCTTCTATCCATCTAAAACTAAGAAGATTACCTCCACTAAAAACACATGGCCTCTTGAGGGTATAATTGGCCTATGATTGATTATGTCATTTCCACTATGTGGTTTTAAGTAGTATCTAAATGTCTCAGGGCGTTAGGAATGATGTTTTAGGGAAAACAACCATGTCTTTGGCCTAAATAAATAATTGGGGCATCTAGAGTGATGGAAAAATTCTAGAGCACCATGCATGACCTTGCATGGATATCCATGCCACTATGTATCCATGTCTTGGGGCCTTGGAGCCTTGGACATGGTTAACACAGGAGACTTGAACCTTTGGCACTAAAGGAATCTTATAGCCATCCAAGCCTAGAAGATCACCTCAACCAAACCACACATGGCCTTTTGAGGGTGTCATTGTCATATGATTGAGGATATTAACACCATTATGTGGTTTTGAGAAGTATTTAGGTGTCTTAGGACCTCCAAAATGATGCTTTAGAGAAGAATACGATGCCTTTGGCCCTAAATAAATTGTTGAGTAATTTAGAGCCATGGACAATACCCCAAAGAACCATGCATGACTTTGCAAGGGTATCCATTGAGATTTGTATCTAGGTCTTGGGGATTTGAGGTCTTGAACATGGTTAGTGGAAGAAACATGAACTTTGGGCCTTAAGAAATATTTTATCCATCCAAGGTTGGGAAGGTTGCCTCCACCAACCACACATGGTCTTGTGAGACCAACCACACATGGCCTCATTGCCTATGATTAAGGATGCCAATTCCATTATGTGGGTTTGAAAAATATGTATGTGTATTGATGCCTTGGGAATGACATTATAGGGGAAAGATCATGCCTTTGGCCCTAAAGAAACCATTGAGGAATCCAAAACCATGAACAATGCCATAAAGCATCATGTGTGACTTTGTAAGGGTATCCATGGCACTATGTCTCCATGTATTGGGGACTTGGGGTATTGGGCATGGTCATGGGAGGAGGCATGAATCTCAATACCCTAAAGGAATATTTTAGCCATCCAGGGATAAGAAGGTCGTATCCACCAAACAACACATGGAATTTTGAGGGTCATTGTCCTATGATTAAGGATGTCAATGAAATTAGGGCATTTTGAGGAGTATGTACATGTATAAAGGTGTTGGGAATGAATTTATAGGGAGGAAGAGCATGCCTTTGGCCCTAAATAAATCATTGAGGATTCTAGAGCCATGAAAAATTCCTCGAACAACCACACATGACTTTGCAGGGGTATCCATGGCATTATATATGTAGGTATTGTGGCCTTAGGGCCTTCAACATGGTCAGTAAAAGAGGCCTAAACATAGGTCCCTAAAGGATGCTTCTAGAATTTGATTATTATTGAGGATGTAGTACAATTATATGATTTTGAGTAATATCTACTTGTGTCAAGGCCTTAAGAATGCTATTCTAGGGAAGAAGACTATGTGTTGGACCGTAAATTAATTCTCGGGGAATTTAGAGCCATGAACAACGTGTAAGGAATGATGCAAAACTTCATACGGGTATCCATGGCACTATGTAACTAGGTTTTTTCCTTGGGACCTTGGAAATGGCCATTAGAGGACCCTTGATCCTGAATCCCTAAAGGAATCTTCTTTCCATCTAACACTAAGGAGGTGGGATCCACCAACCCACACATGATTGCTTGAGTGTATTATTGGCCTATGATTTAGGATCTTGGTGACAAGTTGTTTTGAGGTAGTATGTAGGTGTCTTAGAGCCTTGGGAATGATGTTCTAGGAAAGAACACGCCTTTGGCCCTAAAGAAATTGTCATGGAATTTAAAGCCATGAACATTGCCTCAAAGCACCATGGAATATTTTGGAGTGGTATCTATAGTGTCATGTGTTTCGATCTTGTGGCATTAGGTGCTGGACATGGTTAATGGAGGATACCTAAACCTTAGGCTCTAAAGAATCTTCTAGACATCTATAACTAAGTAGGTTTCCTCCACCAACCACACATGGCTTACTGAGGGTAACAAAGGCCTATGATTCAAGATGTTGGTTCCATTATGTGGTTTCAGGATTATGAAGATGTCCTAGAGCCTTCAGAATGGAATTCTAGGGATGAAGACCATAACTTTGGCTCTAAAGAACCATTGAGGCATCTAGAGCCATCCACAATGCGTTAAAGAGACACGCATGACTTTGTATGGGTATCCATAGTGCTATGCATGCAGGTCTTGTGGTATTAGGGCCCTCTACATGGTAATGGAGGAGATGTGTAACTCAAGCCCTCAAGGAATCTTCTAACCATCTAGGAATAAGAATGTTTCATCCACCAACAATAGGTGGCCTCTTGAGTTCAAATTTTTTATAGACAAAAAATACAAGTTCAAATTTTATCATGCTTTTAAAGTTATTTAAAAATTTAACATAATATTACAAAATTTAAAAAATCATATCAATTTTACAAATGATACAATAGTTCTATTTTTTCATTTAGAAATAAATAAATATTGTAGAATTTTTTTAAAGACAAAGAGACAAGTCATGGCTCAAATTTTACCTTGACTTTTCTAATTTTAAAAAATTTAATTAAAATTTAACTTGATATTATAAGATTAAAAAAATCAATTTTAGAAATGAGATAAAAGCCTTAATTTATTCATTATTTAGAAAAAAAATATCGATTATTAAACTAAGAAACATAAAAATAAAATTAAAAATTAAAAACTACATCTCAATGTTAAAAAAAGTTAAAGGCTTCACTTACAATAAACATAGTCAATAAAGTAATCATCATAAAAAAAAATGGGTTCTCCCAACGTTATGCTAAAAAATAGCCCATAAGTTTGTGGATTTTTCTCTAGTTACACTTTCATATTCTCTTCAAATAACCAATGTTTGAATCCTATTTTTTTTATAAATATTTTCAATATTTCATTTCTACAATATGTTTTTATCTTCTATCTTGATAGAATTATGTCATTTACATTCCATGAATAATTTACCATACATCTTAATGCCTCGAAATCTATATTCATGCTATCATTATGTAATCATATTATAAGTATGGATACCTGCATTGGATGAACACAAATCTATTCAACTTCGAAACCCCATAAATTAAAAGTGTTGAACTTTCACTATGGAAAGGGTCTGGAAATTTCAACCACCACTATAATTATCAATAACTTCAATAAACAACATTTAAGATTTTTCGTTGGCGTTCACATGATGGGCGGTCACGTGTGTCTCAAAAACATTTACCGCAAATCTAAATATTTCCCTCCAGAAATTAGCTATGTAGTTTTCCCCAATTTACTTAATCTTGGATGCTTACTTGTTAGGCATTGGTTACCTCAATTTTCCTCAATTTACTTAATCCTGGGTTCTTGCTTGTTGGGAGATGGTTACTCCATTTTCCCCCAATTTACTCAATCTTGGATGCTTGCTTGTTGGGCGCTAGTTGTTGAAGAGTAATTTCTCCTCCTGTAGCTGGATGTCTATAGGCATTTAATGTAGTAGGTAGATGCCATTTTGGTCGCTGCATTTAATGCATGTAGGTAGGATATTTTTGTATTGTAATTAATGCTAGGTTATCTTCTCGACGTATCTTGTATCTGGTTTTTAATGAATGGTTAATATGTTGAAGAGTTGAGTGCTCCCATCCTGTTGTCAAGACTCTGAATACTTTGTTTTCTTCCCTTCTCTGCACTCAATCATGGTATCATAGATGTAAGGCGAGTCCCCCTTCACCAGCCACGTGAAGGACCATAGAGCCACCAATAGTCATGGCTACAGGGCACACAGACTTTAAGGACCTCTGGAAAAGGATTTTGTAAGCCGGAGTCATTAACGAATATTCATAAGTCCCATCTTCGTTGGGCTTGGTCTTACAAATCCCTACTACAAACAAGCGGCAAATTTGTAGGGTAATACGATCCCCAACAAACAGTCTGCAGATCATGAGACAAGACGTGGGCAGGTGTAATAATCAGAGGAAGCCCAGGCTTAAAACGCCCAGATTACATCGCCCGGGCTGCGTAGAGGAATTCAGATAGCTGGTGCGAACCTGGTGAGAAAGAGAGCTCTTATTACTAGACAGTATACACGGTTCCTACATCCAAAAGGAAAGAATCAACATAGAGCTCCATCACAGCCAAGGAAACCCTCAAGCAACGACCAAGATCCTAGAGGTCAAGTGAGGGAAGTCCAAGAAGAAAGAAGAAGAAGGTGAAGGAGCCGACACATCTCGTCAAAGTCCTGAAAATTCCATAAACACCAGATTCCATTTCATTCCACAAGATGGCATCAACTAGCAATCAATACCAGTCTCAAGGACCAATTCTAACAGGAACAAACTATGAAATGTGGGGAATTAAGATGAGAAGTTTTCTACGATCACAAGATTGTTGGGAAGATGTAGTAAATGGGTTTATTGAGCCAGATCCAGCAGATATGCAAGCAATGACTAACAATCAGAGGAATGCAGTTGCAGAAAATAGAAAAAAGGACTCAAGGGCATTGTGGATTTTGCATAATGGAGTAGAAGATGGAATATTTCCAAAAATTGCAGCAGCTGAACATGCAATTGAATCATGGGAAACTCTTGAAAAATCCTATCAAGGCACAACTAAGGTAAAAAATGCAAGGCTGCAAACACTTAGGAAAAGCCTTGAGACTCTTCAGATGAAGGACACAAAATTAGTGGACAAATTCATGACACAAACCATGAATGTTGTAAATCAAGTTCGAGCAGATGGAGAAGCTGTTCCAACTCAAAAGGTAGTTGAGAAAGTGCTCAAAAGTCTTCCAGAAAAATTTGATATGGTTGTTACAGCCATTGAAGAATGTAAATATTTAAAACAACTGTCTATTGAAGAGCTCACTGGATCATTGTTAACACATGAAACAAGAATCAACATGCATAGTGATTCCTATGAAAATGCATTCCAGTCTCAGACCCCATTCAACAAAGGTAGAGGACGTGGAAGTAGAAGCAGAGGCAGAAGAGGAAGAGGTCATTTTTAGACAGGAAACAGAGCAATAGCTATAGAACAGACAGAGAAACCACAAAATTCCTCTTATAACACAAGAGGAAGAGGTCGAAGCAACAATCAACCAAGGAGGTTTGACAAATCAAATGTTCAATGTTTTTACTGCAAGAAGTATGGCCATTTTGAGAGTGAGTGTAGAAAGAAGCAATGCTATTTGAACAAAGGCAGAGCCAATATAACCAATACAAAAGAAGGGACATCACAATCCATGTTCCTTTCCTGCCAATCTACAAACTAATTCAACAACAAAGATATATGGCTTCTGGGTAGTGGTTGCAATGATCACATGATAGGTAATGAAGAACTTTTTTTGAGCTTAGATAACTCCATTAAGACTAAAATCAAATTGGGTGATGATCATCATGTAAATGCTTTAGGAAAAGGCATAGTATCAGTCATAACCAAGCAAAATGAAAAGAAAGACATTCCAAATGTTTACTTTGTCCAAGATCTAAAATGTAATCTCTTAAGTGTTGGCCAGCTGAGTCGAAATGGTTATGAGGTCATATTTAAAGGACCATCATGCACAATCTTGGACAAACGACCTAGTCGACGGGTTATAGCCAGAATTAAAATGACCAAAAATAGGATGTTCCCATTAGTCATGAAAAGTGTAAATCTGTCACAATCTTATGCCCATACAGCTACTAGTTCAGATGAAACTTGGCTATGGAATTGTAGGTATGGTCACTTGTCCTTTAAAGGTTTAAATGATTTGCAAAAGAAGTCTATGGTCGAAGGTTTACCCATGATAGATGTTCATCATAATCCTTGTGAAAGTTGTATCTTGTCTAAACACAAAAGGGCCAGATTTCCAAATGCTGCTACCTATAAAGCCAAAGCACCTCTTGAGTTAATCCATACAAACCTATATGGTCCTATGAAAACCGAGTTTGTAGGAGGAAGTTTTTACCTTATAACATTTATTGATGATTTTAGCAAATGTCGTGGGTGTTCTTTATCAAGAACAAATCTTAAACATTTGCAAAATTCAGAGAATTCAAAGCTACAACAGAAAAACAAAGTGGCAAGTACATCAAAGTGTTGAGATCAAATGGAGGAGGTGAATATGATTCCAAGTATTTTGCAACATATTTCAAAGAACAAGGTATCCATAGACAATTTACAACAAGATACACCCCACAGCAAAATGGAGTTGCTGAAAGGAAAAATCAGACCATCATGAACATGGTCAGAAGCATGTTAAAATCCAAAAATTTATCAAATGAATACTAGGCATAAGAACTTGGATGCTCAGTTTATATTTTGAATAGATCTCCAACAAATAGTGTAAAAGATAAAGTTCTGTTTGAAGCATGGAGTGAATGAAGACAAATATTTCTCATTTAAGAGTTTTTGGCTGCATTGCTTATGCATATGTACCAGCAGAAAGAAGAAGAAAATTGGACGCTAGAAGTGAAAAATGTATCTTTGTGGGATACAGTGAACATTAAAAGGCATACAAACTGTATAATCCGGTCACTAAGAAAAACCATAATAACTAGAGATGTTAAATTTCTTGAAGACCATGCTTGGACTGAAGAAGGTGAGGGAACAATAGGGAGTCATCCTTTCCCACATGCAAGTGAACTAGTGGACAATTTAGAACAACATAAATCTACACAAAGACTTCCTCGATCACAGGTTCAAGGAGAAGTCTCAAGACAAGAAGGACAAGCCACACACAGTCCAACATTAACTAATGAATCAAATCCCACATTGGCCTAGCTTAGAAGACAAAAAACAAGAAAGCTAAGTGAAATTTATGAGCAGCATGAAAATGTAGATGAGCAAGTTCATTATGCTCTATTATCTTCTCACCCAATTTATTTTGAGGAAGCAGTCAAGGAGAAGAAATGGGTCGATGCAATGAATGAATAGATTGAATCAGTAGAAAAGAATGACACTTGGGATCTTGTGAATTTGCTAGCAAAAAAAACCAGCCTTGGAGTCAAATGGGTTTATAAATCCAAATACAATGAGAAAGGCAAAGTGGAGAAATACAAAGCAAGGCTAGTTGCAAAAGGATTTTCTCAACAGCCTGGTATTGATTGTGGGGAAACTTTTGCCCCTGTTGCCAAGTTAGCCATAGCTAGGACAGTTTTTAGCTGTTGCATCCCAAAAGCATTTGCTAGTTTATCAATTGGATGTTAAATCAACGTTTTTAAATGGCATTTTGAAAGAATAAGTTTATCTAAATAAGCCATTGGGATTTGAGGTGAAGGGTCAAGAATTGAAGGTCTACAAACTGAAAAAGGCCTTTTATGGCTTAAAGCAAGCGCCAAGAGCATGGTACAACAGAATTGATACATATTTGCTCAACAATGGGTTCAAAAGAAGTAGCAATGAACCCACTTTGTACACAAAATCAAATCAGCAAGGTAATCTGTTAATTGTTTGTCTTTATGTAGATGAAATGATAAATACAGGAAATTTAAAACTTTCATATTTTCAATCTGCAATGAAGAAGGAATTCGAAATGACTAATCTTGGTCTCATGAAATATTTTCTTGGGATCGATGTTGAGAAAACTGAAAAATGAATTTTTATCTACTAAAAGAAGCATGTCAAAGATATTTTGGCAAGGTTTAGAATGACCAAATGTAAACCGACAAATACACCAATTGCTATAGGCACAAAGTTAAGCAAACAAGATAGAGGTCTAGCAATCAATCCTACATTGTACAAACAACTTGTTGGTAAATTAATGTATCTTACAACAACAAGACTCTAATGTTTGCAGTCAGTTTAATTTCTAGATTCATGGAGTCTCCCAAGGATTCACATTGGAAAGTTGGAAAAAGAATTTTGAGGTATATTGCAGGTACATTTGAATATGGATTCTTGTATGAAGCTTCTGAAGAAAATCATCTAGTTGGATACACATATAGTGACTTTGCAGGAATTATTGATGACTGAAAAAGCACATCAGGTTATACTTTTGATCTAGGCACAGGTCTTATTTCTTGGGAATCTAAGAAGCAACCCATAGTCACTATTTCTTCAGGTGAAGCAGAGTATGTAGCAATAGCATTAGCAGCATGTCATGTAGTGTGGATGAGAAGAATGTTAAGTGATCTTGCACATGAAGAGATCAAGCCAACTCCAATCTTCTGCGACAACAATTCATCAATTGCTTGATAAAAAAATCATGTGTTTCATCGTAAGAGTAAACACATTGACACTCGTTTTCATTTCATATGAGATCTTGTCAACAATGGAGAAGTCAATCTTCATTTCTGTGGTTCTAAAGACCAGCTTGCAGACATCTTCACTAAGCCATTGGGAAAAGAAAATTTTGAATTTCAAAGACAACACCTAGGAATTATGTGTGCTGATGAATATGATAAATGTAAAGTTGAAATTAAGGGGGAGTGTTGAAGAGTAATTTCTCCTCCTATAGCTTGATGTCTGTAGGAATTTAATGTGGTAGGTAGATGCCATTTTGGTAGATGCATTTAATGCATGTAGGTAGGATATTTTTTGTATTGTAATTAATGCTAGGCTTATCTTCTCAACGTATCTTGTATCCGGTTTCTTAATGAATGGTTAATATGTTGAAGAGCTGAGTGCTCCTGTCTTGTTTTCAAGCCTCCGAATACTCTGTTTTCCGCCCTGCCTCTACACTCAATCACTGGTTACTCCATTATTCTGTGCATGCAGCTTGCTCTAGTGCTCTGTCCTGTGCTTTCTCTGGTGGTCTATTCTGTGCTTTCTCAACTAGTATGCGCGTGATCACGAGCATGTTAATTTCTTAGATGTATTATTGTTATGGATTATACATATGTATTAATGTTATGGATTACACATTTGTTTCATGACTGTTTGTTTTTATTTATTTCGTTTATTTTGTTGGACTCTCCCTCCCTCCCTTGCTCTAGGATAGCCTTCCCGCACTGATTAATTTGTGGGTCACCTCAGTTACATTCTTAGAAGATAATTTATGTATTTCTTTCTTAGGATGGATGACATAAAACGCTAGAAAATTATGAGAATTAATCAAGCTTACTTACCAAGAAATAGAGAAAACCTGAAAAAGGCATGTCGAACAAGTGAATTCATGTACATGTATTTCTGGCTTAGAATGATCGCCTCATCCCCAAAGGACTTTGAGCGACTACTTACTATAAAAATCCTCCAAAGATACCAATGCTTCCATACTTTGCAAAGATTCAAATATTTTCCCATTGCACCAACCCTAGTATGCTCTTGAACTTTACGCAAACTCCTCCAAATATACCCATGTATCCATTAAGGTCTCAAATTTGTCGAATCGATTCGAATATTTTCCCATTGCACCAAGCTCTGTATTCTCTTGAGCTTCACGCAAACTCCTCCAAGGATACCCATGAATCCATTAAGGTCTCAAAGCCGAATCGACCAAATTTGTCAGTTTCCTGATTGCGAAAATGTCTTGGTCCATGTCCTCTCCATAGGGATTGAGAGCCTCCTACAGGCTTACAGGACTAGAACCAGAATTGAAAAACAAAACAAACCAATTAATGTCTCATATCTCAATTTCTAATTCCAATGATCAAGGTTAAATTCATGTTAAAGTTATCTTAGTCATAGTCAAATTCCATTTGAAGTGGACTCCTTTACTAGCGTAAACATTTACATTGAAGCTCAACAACACATCAAGCCGAGCCCTTCCATAGACAAAAGCTCCGCTACATAATGAAATGCTTGCATATACTCCTAACAAAAGACCACTGTCAATATTTGGATTTAGGTTTGCTGATGCAAGCCAATAGTTGGATGCTACTTAGACAACAACAAAAGCTCCTTGTGATAGTACAATGCAGAAAAGGAGTAATGCCCCTCTTACTACACTAATGTAATCACAATATGGTTGCAATCCGAAATCCCCATTTTCTCTCTCTTCTTCTGCAATCAATTTCCCTATGTTAATAGAAATATATGCTACACTTTCTTCTCTAACCAATGCACTTGCATTCTGCATCTTCAGAAGTTCTAATGAGATTATGTCAATTCGTTGAGATCCAACTGAAGCAAGATAATTGATTGGGTCAGCAAAAGTCATGGATTCCTTAAAAACATAGATAAAAACATGGGAAATTGTTTCCTCTTCTGCCCTGAAAAACACACAAATTCCACAGAAACCTCACTTAAAGAGATTGTCCCAAACAAATATATTCTTCGTGTGAATTTTTATTTGTTTTTTATTACCTTAAATTTCTAAAATATCTTCCTTTTAAGATGGACCAATATTAGTTGGTTGTGTTTTTGAGTCAACGGTTATGGAAATTTATCTTTATAAACTAATTTTGTAGTAAAGATCTTTTAAATGACAATTTCGAAATGAACTTGGTAGAAGTTTGGGCATGATCAATATTTCACTAAGATCCCAATTCACGTTCAAAGTTATGGATTGATAAGAACACTAAGTTCTTGTGTAGTTAGATTCCAAGGGTAAGTTTGATACACAATTTGATGAGTGTTCCCTTTATTATTTTAAAGAGGAAAAAATATAATAATTCATTTTATTGTTTGTTTTCACAATTTTGTTTGTGTGTTTTAATTTATCTGTGTAACACATACATTCAAACATCTCTTTCAACCTAGGTTCTAGAATGTAAGGATGATAGTGACTTTCAATAAACTATAGTTGTGATTAGTAATGGGACAACTATTTACGAAAAATAAATCCGTTGATTTTTAACCTATTTTGTATCTATGTATATACTTTTTAGATATAGTGTTCAAAACAAAACAAAACAAAAAGAAAATCTATATCTTTCTTCTAGTTAAACATTAACATAAATATAGATTTAGCTTAATTTCATATCTATAAACTTTTAAGACAAATCAAATTTGTCAATGTGTAATCATTTATTTAAAGTGCAAAATATTGAGGAAATGTTTGCACCATGAGGGATTTGATCTTTTTGCACTTTTGATAATTCCAAATAAAGTTGGATCTATGTTGGTTATTATTATTTTTTCTGCGCGAGCATTACAAAGAGATGTAACATATCTACTCCACATGCACTATAGAAAATTCCTCTTGGTCCAATTATGGATTTATGCCCTCTCCCTTGGGTACCCAAATGAAGGGTAGTATTAATCACCAACAACATTTGTTTATAGTAACCCTATACGACTTGTTAGAAGTAAATCCCATGATCTCTTTGAGCATTTCCCTTAATAGAAAGGTCAAACCAACATAGCTCTCTCTCGCTCTCTCTCTCTCTCTCTCTATATATATATATATATATATAGTTTGGTGGGATGATTCAATTGTTTGATTGCATTGAGACTCATTTAGGAGGTATTGAGGTCAATCCCTTGAGTTGGCTACCTTGATTGTATGCCTCACTCAATGTCCCTACCAAGACAAAGTTGTTTAATATTGAAGCAAACTTCCCTCTAGTTGTTGGAATTCATCAATACAAAAAGTTAGAGTTCCCATTGATCCAGAGCTCCAATTGAGTGTTTGATGATCTAAGTCGATTTAGAACTGACCAAAACCTCTAAGGGCATTGTAACACCATGTGTGGATCTTTGATCGTGGTAGAAATTTGTTCATCCTTAAAATTCAACCAAAATATAATCAAATTCGTGGTCGGAAAGAGGGCTTGTTGCTATAAGATTAGCTTAATGTAGTCTTTAATTATGTTGTGGATGTCACAGGTTTTCAAATTTCTGTTTGTGTCTCTATGTACCAGAACAAGTTTCTGGTAAAATCATTTGGATCTATATATATATTGTGGTTTTTTAATTATATTTGACCCATGCTTAGTGTTAATGTGTAGCACATGGCTTTCCTTGTGTTATTCTTACCGTCGATTGACACAATATCGTATAAAAAAAAATTCGTAAAAGTCGTATACGTGATTTGTGGGGAACCCAATAGAACTATGGAGGCAGAGGAGAGATAGGGTTTCCAAAAACCATCGGGGAGGAGGGAAAGGTGGATTCCATCATTCAAATCACTTATCGCTTTTCTCGGATGGAGTGGCAGAGCGAAGTATTTGTCTCACAACCTGTTAATCGATTATTTTGGTTCAATGGATCAAATATTCATGGGCGGAGGTAGCTGAAGGTAAATTATGAATCCCTCCATTAAAATGATATTTTTACACCTTTTTGTTTCAAAATGCAGAAGATGAAACTGTACTCAAATGAGGCCTCTGGTTTTACTGAAATTATGAGTTGGTAATTAATCCATGGTATCATTCTTCTACCTCAAGCAACGCACTGAGATATGAGATCTAAAACTGGGTATTGAGAGACATGGGAGATAGATGGGTATTTATGAATACTTGCAAAGAGAACCAAGGAGAGACTGTCCCATACACACCATCTCGCCATAACAATGCTTTCCATGGTCACGGCTGCACATTTCTTGTCACAAATCCCTCGCCTTCCATGGTGTATCTCACATGGGCATTAACCGAGGCACTGCTTATCCGACGGAGATCAGTCTTCCATGGAATCTCAACATAAATATTACAACAAGCAAACTTCTAATTTCACTAATATTAAGAAGTTAACCTTGGAGGTAGAGATCCTAGTTGTGTGCAATTCCCCATTTTTTACATGATTATGTACTAATAATTGAGGAGTGTCACATTCATTATATTCTTCCTTACCCCGCGGGATCAGATCCATACTGGGATCAAGCCAGGTATATATCTAGTTTCAACCCCTACAAGGGCAAGGAGCAAGGGTCAGGGCATAGGAAACAGAGACAACACTAGCATGGGTGAGCTACTTAAACGTTCCTCTAACTTTTTTTCTTTCTTTATAATGCTTAGATAAGTAGTAGGGATTAGTTGTATTAGATAATAAGTAGGGATTGGGTAATATTTGTAAGCTTTATAACTTTAAGAGTAGTCAAAGTGGTTAGTAGTCAGTATGAATAGGAACTAGGAACTATGCTTACGCCAAGAGAAATACCAGTAAGTATGCGGATATCATCTTGTTAGGAAATTAAGAGTAGGTGTTTAATGATAACAATTACTTTTTTTCAAGAAAATGTTTCTATTGCTAACTAACTATAGTGGTCTTGTTTACAAATCAGAGCTATTGTGAATAACAGAACTCAACCACTGCCCTTGTACTTATATAGAACAGAGATATTAAAATTTTCATAGATTCAATTAAATCTAAAGAGCTAAGGTATGCATATTTTTGTAAATTTTAGCAATTAGAATGTCGTAAAGAGAGGTTTTCTTTGTAAAATACACATAAGTAGAGTATATATTCTTTTGTAAACTTTAAAAATCAAATGGTTTTGCAAAAAATTCTTTTGTCTTACAAACAAAAGATATGGTTTCTAATTTAATAATAACATGAAAATTAGATAATTTTTGTTAGATTTTGAGCATTAATTCAATATGCTATAGGATCTTTACTGAGAGAATAACATGTACAGTATATCAATGCATATCAATCATATCAAGCATGTTAATCATCACAAGAAGCAAAAGCATAAGAGAAAATAGACACACAGAGTTTTCGTGGGGAAAAACCTAAGATGAAAAACCCCACAACTTCCTCAGAGATAGATAGAGCAATAGTACAACCAAAGTACAACCCAAGTACAACCCAAGTACAAGAGATAGACTTCTTTTATGTGCTGATCCTCCTCCTCACATGTGCACCACTTTCCGAGTGAAGGATGAATGAGTAATGAGATGATCTAAATAGAGATTTCCCGATCTCTATTTATACTTTTTCGACATGCCTAAAATACTTATGGGGCCGACTTGTCTAACTCAACCTAATAACCCCAGTTACATTAAATCTGGGCCGACACCCACATCAGGTAGTCTAATAACCCATCAGCAAGTTAAACAACTTGCAACACTTGTCAATACAAATGATGACACTTCCGTATAGAGGTATAACACATCTCTATAGGAGTACAATAAATATATATAAGAAATACATTCCGAAGTTACATATACATCAACACTCCCTCTTAACTAGGAAGGTATTTCTCGACACAGATCATCTGGCACAAGTCTTCTTCTCTGGATCATTGTCATCAATGCATCGTCATCAAGTCATCATCATCGTCACAACTGCATCTATCTCATCCAATCTCTGAATCTACTCGTCATAGGAAGTTCTACAGAGCTAGTCCTTTTTCATACTGGATCTAGGCCAACCACCTGCAGGTCTTCATCATCACTGGTCATACTATAGAATCATAAGGACTCATCACGTGTGTCTACAAAACCTCGTAAGAGCATCCCAGGCCTTTTACGAGCACACAGCTCAACCTATCGAATCTCCCAGGATCTTTTACATGCCACTGCACAACTTGTCCATGACCACAGAGTATCAACATGATACTCACCATACATATACCTGATGTATATCATCACATGATCATCCTGATCATCATCATCTCTGCGAGCAATCCAACAAGTAGGTACATGTCAGGACTGATTACACTGCCTTTGCAAAACCTACAAGATCTCTCAGGATTGATTACAATTCCATTGCAAAACCTACAAGAGCATCTCAGGACTGATCATATGGATCTGCAAAACCTGTGTACCAAACTGTCACATCAATGTCTTTAGAATCACCACATAGTCCACGGAGCACAACCCAGATGCACACACACAACATTTACACTCACCCGGCATGGGAGGACCAACCTACTACCATCTGGGAAAGGATCAGAGCACTTACATCAACGACCATGGGAGGACCAACCTACCACCATGTCGGAATGGCACAACACTTACATCACGACCATGGGAGGACCAACCTACCACCATGTCGGAATGGCACAGCACTTACATCACAACCATGGGAGGACCAACCTACCACCATGTCGGAATGGCACAACAATTACATCAACGAACATGGGAGGACCAACCTACTACCACGTCGGAAAAGCTCGATAATTACATCAACGACCATGGGAGGACAAACCTACTACCATGTCAAAAAAGCCCATCAGCCCTTACAACTCACCATGGGAGGACCAACCTACCACCATGTGAGAATGGCCCATCCCTTACATCTCACCATAGGAGGAACAACCTACCACTATGTGAGAATGGCTCAGCCCTTACATCTTATCATGGGAGGACCAACCTACCACCATGTAAGAATGGCTCGGTGTGCATCTGTGTCTCCGGACTCATCACTTCCCTCTGGAAGGCATCTCGATCTGAAGTACACCCAAGTCTCCCTCTGAATTATTCAAAATTCACTCTGGAAAGCGACTTGGTCAACACATCGGCTATCTGCTCGTCTGTCGCAACATACAGGAGCTTCACTGCTCCTCTCTGCACCATATCCCTGATATAGTGGAACTTGATCTCAATGTGCTTCGACTTGTCATGGAACAATGGGTTCTCTGATAACTTCACACAACTCTGGTTGTCGCAATATATACAAGTAGCACTCAACTGGAGATCAAACAAATCAGACAGTAGCTTCCTAAGCCATACTGCCTCACAACTAGCTGAACAAGCTGCGACATACTCTGCTTCAGCTGTACTCAGTGCCACATAGGACTGCTTCCTGCTGAACCAAGAGATTACACCTAATCCCTTACTGAAGCAGCAACCCGAAGTGCTCTTCCGATCAATGGCACTACTTGCCCAATCCGAATCAACATAACCCTCTAGGTTAAACTTTTGATTCGTCTCATACTTGAGCCCATAATCCATTGTACCCTTCAGGTACCTCATAACATGCTTTGCAGCTATCAGGTGAACATGTCTCGGATCTGTCAGATACTGGCTCAAGGTGTTCAACCCCAAGCAAATGTTTGGCCTCGTATTCGTCAGGTACATCAAGGACCCAATCATCTGACGATACATCGTAGCATCAATCGGCTCAGATTAAGCATCACACAGAAGCTTCAGGTTCGATGCCATAAGTGTGGCCATGGCCTTGCAGTCCATCATCCCGAACCTCTTCAGGATATCTACTGCATACTTCCCTTGTCCAAGAAGGAATATTCCATCTGCACTCTGTCACACCTACATACCAAGAAAGTAGTGCATCATACCCAAGTCCTTCATCTCGAGCTCTACAGCAAGCTTCCTCTTCGTATCGGCAATCAACCTATCCTCACCTGTTACAAACAGGTCATCCACATATAATAGTAGAATCATAGGATTGCCTTCCTCAACCTTGTAGTAAAGGTTGGAATACGCTTTACTCTTGGTAAAGCCCAAACTAGATAGGAAGCCATCTATCCTGCCATACCAGGTCCTGGGTGCCTGTTTCAAACCGTATAGGGCTTTCTTCAGTTTGCACACATGAGTTCCTCTATCATGTGCCTCGAACCTGAGTGGCTACTCCTTCCTCTTCAACTACACCATTGAAGAAAGTAGTCTTGACATCCATCTGGTGTATCTTCCATTTCATCACTGCAGCCAGAGAAAGTACTGATCTAATGGAAGTGTACCTGGCCACAGGAGGAAAGGTCTCTTCATAATCAATCCCTTCTTTCTAGGAGAAGCCACAAGCTACAAACCTGTCTTTGTATTTCTCGATGCTACCATCTGCAGCATGCTTGATCTGATAGATCCATTTGGAAGTCACCACAAACTTCCCATGTGGTCTTGGGACCACATCCGAAACATCATTCCTCATAATTGACTGGTATTCTTTGATCATAGCATCTTTCCATTCTTTCTTTTCTGTAGCTTCTTCATAACTGGAAGGTTCTTTATCCATAATGTCACAGAGCAAAGCAACATAACTAGTATGTGACCTTGTCCTTTTTCTTTCTCTGTGTTCTTCTTCTGGAATGCCAAATCTTTCTACATCTTGGATGAGATCTCTAGCCCATGTTGGTTTCCTCTTGTGAGGATTCTTCTCACGACGTGGATCCATAGGTTCTTGTGGATCTTCCATTTCTCGATCTTCTTTAGGAACTGCTTCATTCATTGTGGTGTCTTGTGTTCTGGATATTCTGGGTTCTTCATTGTCTTCAACAAGTGTCCTTTCTCGATTTGTGGTAAGTTGAACTTTCATCAAATGTTACATCTCTACTGATGTCGATCTTCTTGAATCCAAGGAAGTAGATTCTGTAGCTTTCGAGCTTTCACTGTAACCCACAAATATACCCTTCTTTCCTGAAGGATCCAACTTTGACCTTTTCTCTTCTGGGATGTGAGTGTATACTGGACAACCAAATATTTTTAGATGGTTCACTTCTGGTTTCTTACCAGTAAACACTTCTTCTAGTGTTTTATTGTCAAGTATCTTATGGGGTGTTCTGTTCTGCACATATACAGCTGTCCTTGTTGCTTGAACCCATAAGTGCATAGGTAAGTCTTGGTCATGAAGCATTGCCCTTGCTGCTCCCATGATTGTTCTATTCTTCCTCTCGGCAACCCCATTCTGCTGTGGATTGTAAGGAGTAGTCAACTCCCTCTTAATCCCTGAATCACTGCATAGCTTCTTGAAGTCTTATGAAGTAAATTCTCCGCCATTGTCAGATCTGAAGATCTTGATCTTCATGTCAGTTTGGTTTTATATCAAGGCTTTGAATTCCTTGAAATTGTTAAACACTTCATCTTTGTTCTTTAAGAAGTAGACCCAAGTCTTCCTAGAGAAATCATCAATAAAGGAGACATAGTACACATACCCACTCAGAGAACTGGATGACATAGGACCGCATACATCAGAGTGGATAATCTCCAAGATTCTTTTTTGCCTTGCTTTCACTGCTTGGAAATGTCTTCTTTGTATTCTTTTGCTTTGCACAACCTTTGCAAATGCCTTCATGCATCCAATGCAGATATTGAGAGTAGATTCTTCTTGAGACCTGGAACATAGAGTACATCTTTCATCTTCATAGACTTTCCAGAGTCTAGTTTATAGGAGGCTTCACCACTCCCTTTTATGGGATACTAGTAGTCTTCCCCAAGTTTCACCTTGTCGGGTGAATCATGTTTAGATAGATCCACAAAGGATTTTTGAATCCTGTCATATGTTTGGAAGCCCCACTATCTATTATCCAATCATTACTTCCATGAGTAATGGTTCCAGTGAGCGCAGAAATCAAAACATATTCTTCATCACTTGAAGAATCTTCACTATCTTCTCTAGCCCTCTTCCTGGGAGGTTCATCATCCTTTGCAGCATGAGCATGATGTCTTCTTTTGAGGTTCTTCTTCTTGTGAGGATCCTCTTTCTTATTTCTGGGACAATCTCTAGCATAATGTCCCTTTTCATCACATGTAAAGCAACAGACATAGGACATGTTCCTTTGATGTTTGGGACTACCTCTTTGATTTTGATGGTGATGTTTTTTCTTTTCTTCCATGATGTGAGCTTTCTTGTCACCATGTCTTTTGGAGTGAGCTGTGAGTGCTTGGTCTTCACTCCCCATCTTCTCTTCTCTAGCTACAATTGGAGCTTCTTCCTGTGAGCCATTCTTCCCACAGTCTACTAAAGAGATAAGTTTCTTCCTAGCAACAAATCCCTTGGATGAAGGAATCCCATGACCTAGGAAGGCCATTAAGAGTGGTCATCACCACTTATCCATTTTCTATATATTCACCCACAGCTTCAAGTTGTTCTTTTATCTGGGATACCCTTGAGAAATATTACTGCATAGTCTCTGCATTCTGGATCTTGATATTCTTCAATTGATTCCTCACGGTCATCTTCTGATTTATGTTCTTGCCTTCAAATAGTTTGGTCAAGGAATCAAACATCTCTTTTGGTGTCTTTAGAGATGACACATGGGAGATGAGATGATCTTTGATAGAATCAACAATGATCCTCTTTTCCTTAACCAAGTTCCTCTTGTGAAGATCCTTAGCCTCTTCTCCCTCTGGGATAGGGACCTCTTCACTTATATAAGTATCCAACTCATTCTCTTCAAGGATTAACCCAATCCTATACTTCCATGCTCGGAAGTTATCAACACCTTCAAGCTTATCCTCAAGCTTGGTGTGGTGAGACATCTTAAAGAGTACTTCAAATGGAAATAGAAAAGATTTACGTCTTACCACTTGATTTGCTGAAAAACTGGATTTGGTGTCGGATTAGGGTTTGTCAGAGAAACCCTAAAATTTCAAACTTTGAATTTCAACTTTCTGAAAGGATAAAAAGATGCGCTTTGATGAATTGATTAGCCTGGTATATTCAGAAATTCAGATCTGCAAAGTTTCACCCTTCAAAAATTTGTCTTTTAGTCTTCCTGCATTCACTAAGGAGAACCCTGAATTAGGGTTTGAGTTTCCCGGAGATCTACCCAGCCAAAAATTTTGATCCAAGCTCTAAACTTCGATTTTTCCAAGGATCTTCCAGCTATGTCTTCAAATTTCAGAAATTCCTATTTTTGTGCAAACCCTAAATTTTAGGGCCAAAACTAAAACAACACAGAATTGAATTCTGATTGAACAGATAGATGCTCCTTGATGAGTAGAGACAATCTACTATACTACTTTTCCAAAATATGTGGAGAGAAACCCAATAAACAAGAAACTTTGGTTTCCGTAACTGCACAGTGTCTTCTTCTTAGGTTAGCTCTGATACCATGTTAGATTTTTGAGCATTAATTCAATATGCTATAGGATCTTTGCTGAGAGAATAACATGTATAGTATATCAATGCATATCAATCAAATCAAGCATGTCAATCATCACAAGAAGCAAAAGCATAAGAGACAATAGACACACAAAGTTTCCATGGGGAAAACCCTAAGGTGGAAAACCCCACAACTTCCTCAGAGATAGATAGAGCAATAGTACAACCAAAGTACAACCCAAGTACAAGAGATAGACTTCTTCTATGTGCTGATCCTCCTCCTCACATGTGCGCCATTTTCCAAGTGAAGGATGAGTGAGTATGAGATGATCTAAATAGAGATTCGCTTATCTCTATTTATACTTGTCTGACATGCCTAAAATACTTATGGGGCTGACTTGTCTAACTTATCCTAATAACCCCAGTTACATTAAATCCGGGCCAACACCCACATCACGTAGTCTAATAACCCATCGGCAAGTTAAACACTTGCAACACTTGTCAATACAAATGACGACACTTCCGTATAGAGGTATAACACATCTCTATAGGAGTACAATAAATATATATAAGAAAATACATTCCGAAGTTATATATACATCAACAATTTTTAAGCATCTTTTGTTAAATCTAGAGAAGTAGAGTATATATACTTTTGTAAACTTTAAAAATCAAATTGTTTTGCAAAATTTGTGGTAACCAATATAAAACTCTTAGACATATCTTAGGAGGGAGGATATAGTTTTTTTATGGTTGAATATTTTAGATTCCTTAAAAATTCCAATTAATGTTTAAGATTTTATGTAGTCTAATTTTCTCTAGGAAATTTTAGGTTTTGTTATTTATTGCACTATTTCCTTTACTTGAAAACCCTTGAGACTACATATTTATATTTTTCATTGCATGAGACCAATATAACTAAACTTCTTTGTTGAAATTTTTAGGTTCCAATGTCAGACATGAACAATCCTGAATGTGGCACATATGAATGGTGGAAAATGGATGTTTATTGCTCATGCAATCATTGCTATGGTAGAAGACGTCAAAAACGACATGTTGAGAGTAACCATTTAAAGATAAATGGTCCTATGGAAGGATTTTTGGAGGGTGATGAAGAAATGAATATAGAAATGCCCACTAGAATTCAAAATAATGATTGAACTATTGGAAATAGCAATAGTTTACCCAATATGGTTGGTGAAGGAAGGATTGATCATATTCCCAACAATGAGAGTATACAAGATGATTGTATGGAAAATGATGGCTCTAATGATGACCATGCACATGGAAAAGAAAAAATAAATATCAAACCCAATGCAAGAGAGATTCTAAATTCAATTAATATAGACACTAATGGACAACCTCATGATAACAACATTCTACATATGGAAAGGACACCACTTTACCAAGGTGCACGATGCTCTATATTGCAAGTTGTGTTATCCCTTCTTAACTTAAAAATTTTTCCATGGATGGACAAGCAATAGTTTCACTAACCTTCTACAGTAAGTGTATTTTTTGTTGAATGGAAATTTCAAGTTTATTCTCGATAAATATTTCTAAAATTTTAATGCCACTCTAAGCTCTATCTTCTCATTGTTGATGGCATTGTTATAGGTTGTTATCAGGGATGCACCTTCTAATTAATAAAAAATTTCCTAAATCAAAATATGAGATCATGTCATTAACAAAGGATTTAGGCATAGATGTTTCCAAGTCGTATGATGCATGTCCCAATGAATGCATGCTATATTATAGATATGGAAATGAATCCTTAGATCAGTGCCCAGAATGTGGTGAGAAGAGGTACCATACAAGTGAATCATAAAAAAATGTAGGATGTAAGGTACTTCACCATATTCCTTTAGCCCCACAATTTGAGAGGTTATTTGGATGCAAGGGAATGTCAGAGCTCATGGATTATCATGTGAGGGGAAGGAGAACAGATGGTGTTATGAGGATTCCAGCTGATGGAGTTGTATGGAGTAAGATTGAGGAGAAGGGACCAATTTTAAAAGATGAACCAAGAAATGCAAGAATATCATTAGCATTGGATGGTATGAATCCTTATGGAAATCAATCAACACAATGGTCTACATGTCCAGTATTGATATAAAAAACAACATACCCCCATGGTTGTCAACAAAAAAGGAGCATGCTATGTTGACATTGATCATACCAGGTTAGAATTTATGTAAATGCATAGTATTGATTCCATATGGTAATGGGAAGTAATTAATGATGCAAATGACAAATTGAAGTTAATTTTTTACAGGTCCAATTCAACCTAAACACATGGACACATAATTTGAACCTTTAATAGATGAGTTATTGATGCTTTGGAAAGGAATGCATATGAAGGACGTATCCCATCCTATTGGTTCAGGGATATTTCAATTTCATGCAATGCTTCTTTTCACAATTCATGATGCCCCAGTTCTATCAATGTGTTGTGGTGAGTTATAGTTGGTGTTAATCACCTCATGTTATATTTATTGCTTTTACTTATTTCATAATAACACCTTAAATTATTACTGATCTTTCATATAAAAATCAAAGGCCTCTAGACTAAGGGATCTTATGTATGCCCAACATGTGGGCCTTGCACCTCATCTAGAATATCACGACATTTGGGTAAGACAATATATGATGAGTATAGAATGTTTCTAAATATTAGTCATCCATATCGTGTACAAGATAAGGATGAATTTGGTGGGAAGGAGTTCCTTATTAGAGCACCTTTGAATATTAATCCCAAGAGATGGATGCATGCATATAGAAACACACATGGTAATTCTCATGTCCACAATCGAAATGTTATACAGTAACATCTCAAAATAATGTATTCAGTAAATTTATTATGATTTTTTTTTGTGATAGGGTCCCTTCGTCGAGGAATGACTCGAAAGACAATATTTTCACATTTTCCATACTATGAAGACCTACCAATGTTCACATGTTTGATACAATGCACATAGGGAAGAATGCATCTTCTTGTTTATATAATATGTTATTTGAGAAGAGTTCAATACATGGGAGACAACTAAATAAGCTACAAGTGAGGATGGACCTCAAAGAAGTAGGAAGAATGCCTCATCTTTGGAAAGATGATGATGGTAACTTTGTAGATGATCCATGGTCTCTCACAAAGGAGGGTAAAGGGAAGATGATTAAATCCATAAAATCAGTAAGATTCCCAACAGGTTTTGGAGTGAATTTTAAGAAGGCGTTCACAAAAGGAAATGAACTTACTATAATGAAGACCCATGATTGGCATAATTTCCTTAGGGTGTGTATGTGCACATTTGTAATGCCCCTAGAATGACTGTGGACTTTAAGGGCACCTATCAAGTAACCTGACGAAACAAACTTTGATAAAGTGGTATTTTGAGCATGGATATGTCTTAAAAAATTGAGAAACACCCGAAGATGCGCATGACACCAAATTTGATGAATGAAAACAATGGATTAAATGGCAATTTGTGGAATTGGATACTTTATCTCGAATTGATGAATATATGTATGCTTGCTTAATGATTAGTTGTTTTATGTAATAAATGATGTATTGCTTAACGAATAGCTATCTTAGGAAATGTATGATGTGAGTGAATAAATGCATGCTGGATTAATGACTAACTGATTGACGGAATATATGATATTATGAGTAAACTATGGTTACTTAATGATTAGTAGTTTATGAATTGAATTAGGATGATTAGAAATAAATTATGATGCTTAATGGCTAGTAGGTTATGAAATAGATTAAGATGAATGAGAACAAAGTTATTAATGTGTGCTTTCGATCATGTGTGTAGTGACAGGTGAAACGATTCACCGACGGACACACAAAGGAAATAAAGGGGTCATAGAGTACGAATAAATCACACACAGAAGAAATCCGACGATGTCAAATTCCCATGGAATTCCACGCACGAGTTGAAAAGGAATTGATCTGCTTACTCGAGGGAAAGTGTGAGGTCGTTCGAAGTGGACCATGACGGAGTTGGTCACGTATGCGTTGGGGGGCGTGCAGTAAGAACAGGACTTACTCCTCAACGCCATTAGTATCCAATAGCGTGTAGACGAAGGATTGAAGGTA
Organism: Larix kaempferi; assembly: GCA_027924585.1. Classification (NCBI taxonomy): domain Eukaryota; kingdom Viridiplantae; phylum Streptophyta; class Pinopsida; order Pinales; family Pinaceae; genus Larix; species Larix kaempferi. The sequence goes on along the minus strand of BSBM01000358.1, from coordinate 7,487,838 downwards.
CCAGATCCTAAATTCTACATGAAGCTCCGCAAATCAGATGCAACGAAGAGTATCGATGAAAGGACCTGACGATGTGGTACCTTGTTGATAAACGGAAATGACAGAAGAAAGGACCTAACGATGTGGTACCTTGTCGATAAACAAAAATGCCAGACAAAAGGACCCGATGATGTGGTACCTTATCGATAAACAGAAATGAGGAATGGATGGACCCAATGGTGTGGAACCTAGATCCTAGACAGAAATAATTGATGTACATTATGCTTGAAAAACTTATAAATTGCAATTAGGCCATTTGCACATGAAATTAATTTTTGGTAATTAAAATACTAGAAGATATTATTTTAGGAGCAATGGAATACTAAGCTTTAGCATTTAGTTAACACTACTTGCACCCACAAAAGTAGAAACTAGATTGAATATCAAGGAGACAAACTTGAGTAAATCTAGGAAAGTTGGTACACACTCTGAGAAAACCTGACACATGGATGGGTGAGCTAAATTGCATTTGAATAATTAAAAATTAGGCATTTTTGCATGAAGCAACATGTGTCGCAATGAATTTTCCTATTTAAGGAAGGCTTGAGGAAAGGAAAAGGGACCCTATGGTTGGATGGTTATCATAATGCATGTAAGCCATTGATTTGTTGCTATTGGAGTTTGGAAAGAGATCTTGGTGGGGGAAGCCCACATTTAGGTCTCTTGGTTTTTGTGTGTGAGCTCTACGACCCCGAAGCTCAAGGGTGGTTATGCGACTGAAAGCATAGGCCTACGGTTGGGTGGTGAAGCTAATAGTTGCTTCACCTTTGGTTAAACAACTTCTGCTGGAGGGACACAATGAGTGAAGCAGACAGCAAGGGGAAAGCGGGATCAGATTGACGATGACGACTACTTCTCCAACAACAGATTTGACCTGCAGTAACAGGTTTTGTGTTTTTGTTAGTTCTCAAATTTGATAAGTTTTATTAATGATTATGCATCATAATGGTTATATTGTTGTTTTTAAGTTTCCAATAATTTTTAAGTAGTACCAAAAAAGAGAGGTCCCTACATTTGGTATCAGAGGTCGAGCCTTGAGGGCACCAGACTCATAATTTTCTGCAGATGCACCTTTCTCCATATCCAGATAACTTGGATGGTGAACATTTTGATGCTGGATTGATAGAAAATTCCTTGGGACTACATCTACGGCAAGAATAACAAATCTTTGCAGGTTTTACTCACTCTTCAAAATATTTATTTCTGCTCATTTTATTATTTTAAGAAATGCTGGAAGTCTGAAATTGATTCTCGATTTAGAGGGCAATGTATTTGTATAAAAAGTTTTCCAGAACATAAAATTTGATTAAAGTCAAATCCTGAATTTTTATTTAAATCCGAGACTTCTATGTATTTGAATGAGACGTTTTCCATTCCTCGTTCATTCTGGTCATGTTATTGTAATTCATGGAAGCATAGAAAAATTTAGTATAGATCGCATATTTACTGTTTTTTCAATTTATTATTTCATGTGTAGAAAGTACCGAAGTTGTGTGCATTCTGGTCATGTTATTCTAACTCATGGAAGTATAGAAAAATTTAGTATAAGTCGCATAAATCCTGGTCATTGATTTTGTTTCCTTGGAGCATAGAAAAATAGGGGTAACCCAATACATGAGTCCTTATCTCCGTACTTTTCCCTTGGCATTGAATATGTTGGAGTGTAGAAAACGTTTTAAGGTAGAATGCCTTCTATGGGTCTTTGTTGGAGGCTTAGATCTACTTTCTCTTCCATAAACCAATGTTACTATGTATATAGGATTGTATATTCTACTTTGATTTAATATGAACTCTGTCATTATATTTTTCCTCACTGATCCTTCCATACAGAGTCGTGCACTACCTGTTTATTTTACTCATTTTGTTGATTTAACCATCTCTGTTTTTGTTACCCACGTCTACACACCTCATGGTCATACCGAGATTATCTATGTGCACTTCTTCCTTGTAACTAACTCTACGAGAGAAAAAACCGGAAGCACATCTCAGCACTTATGCCCATGTCCAAGTTAGAATCGCTCACAACCACTCAAATCGAATATGATCAGTGGGTTAGATATTCATTTTCAAATCGTTGGTTCCCTATTTACATCCCTATTCATTACTTATCCAGTATAAACTAGATCCGATCAGTGTTTTCCATTTACATCTATGTCTATCACTGTTCTCGACGATAGAGGAACGAGGAAGACCCACCAATTACATTGCTTATTCATTTACTGTACAGATCAACATATCCAAGCCTCTGCTCTTCCTTTTCATCATTTATTTCCTGTTGTAATGTAGGGAATAGTTTGTAGTTAATTTCGGAGTAGCCATTTCTCTGTGCAATCCCGTTGATTTCTGTCATAGCTTATGCATAAGCTCAAAATTGAATTCGGTGGTAATCAAATTTATTCCTGTACTGGTTGTCAACCATTGCCACAACGTATAGATTTGTCTGCCTATAATCACGATTGTTGTTCAAGGTTATGTAGCTGTCACTTGAACTCTGTATCATTAATTTTTTTTAACTTGGGTAAATCACGTTAGAGTGGACACTAAGGATCGCATAACCCTTTATGCCTTATTGGGTGTAAATTCCAGTATCATGGATGATTGCCATGTGTACCATTTAATTCACATAACTACTTGACAGCATCACACTCCAAACTTATCCCTTGTTTACAATTTGTTTATCTCAAAGATCCAATGATCACTTAAATCGCCCAACACATGATGGATCATATTCTGCCACATTGTTAACATATTATATTATTGAAGACGCATTAATCATCCGAGCTTATGTTATATTCACCTATGCACCCTATTGTTGACTGATTTTATTAGCAACCCAACCATTAATAAGGTTTCAATTGAACAACGCCCTCTGAATGTATATGGCCTCATGAACGTAGCGCCTTACCTCCGTTCAAGTGTTTCTGTAATCTTCTTGTAGCTCATGGTTAACTCTTATGCGATCCACCTCTCCAACTAGTGAGCGAGATGACACTGTAACTCCATTAGAGCCTGACCGACTGAGACTATGAGATGAATGGGACTCAACTCCTCCTCCTCGCTAGCATTAATTCCCTCTCTCCTCTTCAAATTTCAGCCACCTATGCGGTGATCCAGAACCATACTCTCGGTGCATGCCTCATGTCCTTAGCTCGACGATAGGTGACTTGCCTCTCATATTGTTAGGTGGCACAACCTAACAACTGGATGTCCATACAGAAGGATATCCTTGTTCTTATGAATTTTAGTTACTCTTTTATTTATTTTAATGATGCTAAGTTATTGGTATGGCGAATGTTAGTTTCCCCATAGATCAGAATATGTTAATGGAACCTCCTTTGTGTGATTTTGGTTATTAAATTGCTAATTAAAAAAAAAGAGAATAGAATTCCTTATAGGTTGTGTGTCTTTTGGGATTATATAATTGTGGAGAAAAGTATTTATGCGTGTCTTGTTTATAAAATTTATGATTATATTTAGTACTATGGAGATAAGGAGGTGTTGGCGGGCATTTCTACCCTATAGCAAGGAAACTAATGCTATCAACTTGGCTGGGGTGACAGGTAAGTGTATTGATGCTATTACAGAGGCATTTACAAAAAGAAATAGATTGTAGATTTAGGGAACACACCTTTTAGCCGAAGTTTGATCCTAGCCTTGACTCGGTCTCGTGTCCAGCTTCCGAATCTACCTTTCCTTCATCAAACCTGCAACAACAATACCTTTCTCAAAACATTTTGGGCAATATATAAAGCTTGACATAAACAAAAGCAATGTTTAACATTCAGCATTGACCAAAATAAATCCAATTTAAAATGCCATTTCCTAACACATTCAAATTGGAACAAGAAAAACACTTCAACCTTTATTTGTCAAAAAGTAGAATGAAGTACAAGTATACCTGACAATGAAGCAGGCTCCTGCAACTAGATTCTGGGATCTGGCTCTGCTCTGGCTTGGCTGTCTTCAACATCAACTTCTTCAATGTCTTAAAGTTTCTCCATTAACTCATCCTCTAGCTTTTCTAGCAATAATTTCTAACCTTGCTCCTTTAACCTTCTTGGTATTTATAGGTTCAAAGAAGCAGTTCAGGTCGAGATGTAGTTATGGAGGAAGTTGGGGGAGTTAGGAAACTGCCATCAACTAATCCTCCTCGATGAATTAATATATTTTTTAATCATCTTTTAATGTGTACGCGACTCTTCTTCAGTGGAGTAGCGTATAGGGCGCTACCCTAGTGTTTAACAACTAGCGCTCAATCGATTTTAAATGTCGAGCGCTACTTTGCTACACTAGAGTAGCGTATACTTGGATATGGTCGCTACTATTATATAGTGGAGTAGCATATGGGAGCTAGTCTCTTTAAGTAGAGTAGCGCTCATATCTTAAAATGATATTTTTTGTGGTTTTCCAGTATTTTCAGGAAATGGAATGAGTTGTCATATCCTCCAAGGTCAACATGCTCCTCCATCCAAGTTGTCCTTTTGTGTGATCAGCAGCTCAGGGTGATCACGGACGGAGAGGTGCAAGTTTGAACTATAACAAGAGGATTAAGATAGTTGATACTCAAAAAATATAAATATAAGTGGGATTATGAAAAGCAACAGGTCGTGCATAAGTTTAGTATGGAATGGCTAAAAAAAAAGGAATACACACACACATATATATATATGAGTGATTCCACAAAGGTAGTTCACCATTTTTGGTGTGCAGGAGCCAAAAAACTTCTTTTTCGAACCCTCGATCGAGGTCTTTTCAAGCTTTCGATCGAGGTTTTAAAAGCTCGATTGAGGGTTTTACATAATTGAGGGCTTGACACACAAAAAAAAAAAAACAGGGACCGGCCAGTCGGCCAGCCCTGTTCGAAAACAACAATGCAGTGACAACGAGAAGGACGGGAAGAATGCCCTCGACCAAGCATAAATAGCTACCTCACCACACCACGCCCCACGCCCGGCTCCACCTCCCATCCATGGCCTCTAATCCACCAGGTAAGTGGAATTCAACCTGTCATTTGTTTTTAAAAAAACTTAAATTTTAAATTTTATTTGTTTTTCTATTTGTTTAATAAAAAAAAAACTAAATTTTATTTGTTTTGTATAAAATTGTGTGTGATTTTTACAAAATGTAAATTTTATTTAGGTTTTATCAATTTGTGTGAATGTAACCATTGAAAATGAAAAACCACCATCCAAACCAAAAACCAATGAAACTAAAAGCCACCATTGAAACCAAAAACCGTTTTTTTGTGTGTACAAAAACAATTAAAACCAGATACTATTTGAAAAAAAAAAAAAAAAACCATTCCAAAACAAAAACCAAAAACTATTTGAAATATGTTTAGGGTTTTAAATTTATGTCATAGATATTTTTTAAAATTAGTAATATTTTTGTTTATGTCAACCAATAGCATTTCACTGCATAAATGCTACCAGTTTTATTTTAAAATGTGTTTTGACAAGTAGAAATGCTGGCACCCGAAAAATAATCATATTAGGTTGCCGGTTTAACAAAAACCATTAACATTAAAAAAAACTCAACAACACCACAGTGACATGTAAAAAACGCATTTGGTCTCCATCTATATCCTTAGATTCAATGTTACTTTGAAAAAAACCTACAATTTCTCTAATGGAAAATCCAAAATTAAGTAAGTAACATCATTATTATTAATTTATTTAATGAGATGAAGTGTCATTTTTAATTTTTATCACATTATCATGTATATTTTTATAGTTATAAATAATATCATATAAATGCTTATATATAATAAACATAGATTTTTATATTTATACATAATATCATATAAATACTTATATATAATAAATATTATTGTAGTGTTACTCTCACTTTTTAATAATATATATACATTTTCATTTTAAAAAACATGCTTAAATGTATAAAAATAGAATACACACTAAGTTGCCTTCCATTTCACTACACTAAATATTCAAAATATATAATTTTTTTTAAAATTTTTTTAATAATATATATTATATAACATTTTAAAAATAAATATAAATATTACAATTAAATTTAAATATGTTTATTAAATTCAATATTTATTAATATAATTTTATGTTAATATAAATTATAAATATATTGAAGTTAAAAAAAATCATTTTCTTAAAATTCTAACTTAGGTCTAATACCTCAATAATCATCACATTAAAAGCTATCCAAACACATTGAGGTGCACACAACATGTCCATATCAAGATGACAAAAGCAAGCACACCAACATCTTATATTATTAAGATTTGGTTGACTCTCTTGGCCATGGTCTAAATGTCATAATATAATATGTCAATTTTTAGGTATTTCTTTAGTTGATATGAATATATCAAAATATATCTCCTATATATATATTAATTTACAAATCTTTAGTCTTATCAAAAAACCATAATCATACATGCATACATACATACATACATGTATGTATATATATATATATATATATATATATATATATATAATGAGGATTTGTATTGATAAAAATACATTTACAAGATAAATAAAAATGGCGTGCCTAGAGGGAAACCATAGCACTTATAGAACTTGAGTTTATCAAAGTTAGGAAAACTACCTAGCAAGTTGATAGGTTTCTAATCATTGCTAAGATAACAATGAAAAACAAAAAAAGCATGGGACCTTAAGAAACCCCTAATCATGATCTTCATAAGAACCACAAACAACAAGTATATGTTCTAGAGGAGCTAGTTCATACACATTGTATGTGTTTTCCTTGATGAGGAAATCCACCTAGGTCTCTACTTGATCCAATAGGGATAATCCTTTGTAATGTCATGGTAAACAACAAACGAGTAACCTAGTTGGTGAAGGAGAGGATAGGCTAAATTGATTTTGTTTCCCTGCACCTCCTATAATGAGAATTAGAGCGAAATGCATAGAACAACTCCGACCAGGGAAACTAGAGAAGTTGCAAGGTTGGGTAAAATCGACCACCATGCAAATTCACCAATTTTTCCACCAACGGGAGTGAAATCATACTATCAGTTTGAACCTTCTAGAATTCCACTTCCCACTTCATGATGGCCACATTAATTACTGTAATAAACTCCATATACACAAACCAAGAGATGATGATGAAAATGTAGTGGAGGAAAGAAAATAGGCAAGAGAGGGTAACCAAAATACCATAGAGAGAAAAGATGCATGGGGATTATTCTCAATACCTAGTACATTACATAAAAACTTAATATTAGTCGACAATGTTGATCAATTATTTTTATGGTCTTTGTGGGGACCAAATTCAAATCCTGAGTGATTTTGATGGAAGAGTAACCCCATGTCATGGCCTCTTAGCTAAAGGAAATTGTTTGTGATTAGTAGTTTTCCCATCGAGGGTAGTAAATAAACATTGAAAGAAAAATATACTTTTTTAACTTGTGGTAAATAAACATTAAAAGAAAACTCTACTTTGTTTACTAGTGGTAAATAAACATTGAAAATACTCACACCACCTCTAGACACTCAACTAGTAGATCTATCCCTACAAGATATTGAGAATATATCATTATAAAATTAGTTTAGTTTCCCCCCCACATCCCAACCTCTAGTCCTAGTCCTGGTGTGACATTGAGGACTTTATCTAAGAAATCCAACTATTCTCAATGAATATATGTATCCAACATGCTCACATGATTTGAATGTGACCACCACATTTTATCCCTAAAGATTTTGCACCAGCTGCCGCTTGAAACCAAACACCATCCTAATTCTAAAGGGTGTGTGTTGTCACAAATTTGTTTCAAGGAAACAATTGATCAGTTGACCCTTATCTAAACAGGAAGAATCTATCACTGCTAAATAACAACTTTTCTATGTTTCCTTAACAACATTATACTTTACCTCCATTCACACAACTCCTCAAATCCTACACAAAGTAATTATCTACCGTGTAGATTAGCCACACAAGACAAACCATCTTTTAATTAGTGGACGGTTTGCTTATTGCTTCCTCCTCAAGAGAGATGACCTCTTGGAACCTTGTGGGAGTTTTGATGTGGGTTTTCTTGCTTCCACTGCTGTCATTTTATCCACAAGCCCCTTAAGCCCACAAAATTGGGGCATAAACAATACTATGTATTTCCCAACAATTGCCTCAATAGACCTTTAACGTTGGTAACTTGCATGCAAATGAAACAACACATGTCTATACATTTGCTAAACAAATCTACTTGCTTTCCAATTCCATGTGAAAGGACTAATCACACTCTTCTTGAATGAGACACACATATCCCATGCTCCATTTGAACATTCTTATTGGATTTACACAAACTCTTCAAATATGTGGTTACTTTAGGATGTGGTAGGTAGAGTAAAATTGTATCCCTAGGTGCAGATACATCAAACAACCCACACTATCTCTTGGTTTGGTTTGGATTCTCATGTGGTATATGTCTCAAGCCAACACACAAACAACCCTTCCATTCGTTGATTCGTTCTCATGTATGTCAATAGATCTAGAGCATCATGGCTCTCTATAATCATTCCTATGATATAAAATTCCTATGCTATCAAATTCGACTCGTCATTCAAAATATTGGAAATATCATAAATTATAATCATTCACTTGCTCATGTCATGCATTCATTGCTTAGCTTTCTTTGCTTAGCCATTAACAAACTTCTTTTGTTGTTTTGGATCAATTTAAAAGGTAGATTATCGAGACTCAAACATGTAGCGAGCCCCAGTTGACTTAGGCTTTATTCCATTCCCCTCCATCCCATACCTGTATGTTGTCGCAACAAGTGTTGAACAACTAAATTTGATGCCCAGGCCCCTATGATGCTAGCGTTTCTAATAAAAATGATATGGAAATTGAAACTGGAATTGAAATGTAAATTTGAAATTGAAAATGAAAATGATATTGATATTTGAAATTGAATTTGAATTTTGAAATGAAATTCGAAATGAAAATCGAAAATTGAAATTGAAATGAGAAATGAAAATTGAGAATTGGAAATGTAATTAGAATTCAAATCGAAATTGAAACTTGGTATTTGAAATTGAAAATTAAAGATGAAATTGAGATTTGAATTTGAATTTGAAATGCGAAATTTGAAATAGAATTTGAAATTTGAATTTGAATTTGAAATGTGAAATTTGAAAGAGAATTAGAATTAGAAATTGAAATGTGATCCAGAGAGTTTTGAAGAGAGAACTTCATTGATTCATGCTTTGTGATGCACGAGAGGATCTGACATCGCCCAAGAGGACGGCCATCGTTAGCGCTCGCGTTCACCAAGGAGTGAGGCCATGCCAGGGTCAACTTCCACTGGTGGCAGCAGCAGGAGAGCTAGTGTGTCAGTTCATCTCGACGACATACATGTTGTGTTAAATTTTCAGAATTTACTTCAATCTGATCTAGGATGTTAACTGAGAGAACAACATGTACAGCAAATCTACAGCATATCAATCATGGACACAATAATGCAAGCACACAAGAGACACAGAGTTTACTTGGGGAAAACCATAAAGGTGAAAAACCCCGATAACTTCCTTAGAGATAGATAGAGCAATGATACAACCAAAATACAAGAGATAGTCTTCTCCTAGCATTAGAGCCTCCTCCTCCACAAGTGTGCCACTCTCCCAAGTGTAAGTGAGAGAATAGAATGTGTAAAATGAGAGAGACACACTCTCTATTTATACACTAACTTGACTTGACCTTTACTCAACTAGGTCGGCCCAAACATAACCACTTAACATAATGCTGACTGGCCCAACACCCAATGGGGTGGTCTAATAACCCTTTGACCCACATGGCCAACACCCAATAGGGTGGTCTAATAACCCTTCGACCCACATGACTTATACAGGGCCAACCCCAACAAGGTGGTCTAATAACCCATCAAGTATAAGTTACGACACTTACAATATAAATGACGACACTTCCGTATAGAGGAATAATAACATCTCTATAGGCATACAACCACTTTCGTATAGAGGAATAATAACATCTCTATAGGAATACAATATACATATATGTGAAATACATTCCGAAGTTACATATACATCAACATGTTGATCCCCAGGTGGGGAATGTGCGACAAGGCATGAGTGCATCAGGTGCATATTTTTTGTTAGATACATTTTCAGTAAATTTTTAGTATATATTGCATTGAATTTCAATTGCAAGTTATAATATATATTTTCAGTAACATTTGTGTTTTGGTTTGGATCGCAGGTGACCCATCAGGGGGATCATACGACGATGAGATCTCATGCATCACTCTCGCTGATATCACTACCCAGAGAGAGTGGGTGCACTCATGTGTGTGCACATTGAGGGAGGTTTCTCCCACATGACGATCTTCATTCATGATGTTATCAATAGTGGATGAGATGTTGGCCCTCTACAAGAGGGTGGGACCTCTTAATGACATTTGGCATTTTTCATGCCAGAGGAGGAGACGTGATTTCATTGGGATCCACAAATGGGAGGATGTCAAAGTCGCCATAAAAAGGCATGACATCAAGGGTACTTTGTTCGACATCCCTTCTGATCGCCCTTCCGGTCAACCACTTAGAGTCAAGGAGTTTAAGTTGGAGTCCACTACACCATATTTATATGATAGATTCGTTAGAGCATGGAACATGTTCCCCCACCATGACTAGGTCCAATTGTACTTTGCAAAACATATTTATGCAAATGTTTTTTTGGATATGCACCCAGATTACACCAACATAGGGTCCGAGTTCTTTGGGGATGGTAGGGGACATTCCTACCAACGTCCTGGAGCTCGTAGATACCCTACCTTCGTGCCACCCCCTCTGAGGATGGTACCGATTCCAGATAGGATGGTTATCAGGTCGGCGGACGTGGCACAGTCATCCCAGCTTGTTGCAGAGGCTAAACATGACATTGCAGAGTCGTTGTTCACTGCCATGAGAAATGTTGTTGTTGTTGTGTATGGAGAGGCATCTAGACCACCCCCTGCACCTGCATAGCCAGAGATAGAGTATGTCGATAGTAACCTGCTCAGGAGTTTGGATGGCGAGGTCATACTGGGGTATGCTGAGTCAGCCTGAGATGCATACTTTCAGTTGTATCGTAGATACGTCACTCCAGGACATGTATTATTTTGTATAATTATGTATATATGTTCTTCATGTTACATCATATTATATGTTGTAAATTGAATGGTTAATAATACTTAAGGGAGTTGTATTTTATTGCTCCATGCAGGGGACCACATTCATGGATCAACTCTTTGCTAGTGAGCCATCGGTTGGTCCATCCACTCATCCCAACCCACGAACGATAGTAGTCGAGGTAAGTTATAATTTATGTTCTAATTTAATTTGTGTTTATTATTTCTCAGTTTAAATAATTTATGTTTTATTTTTTAATTTTTGAGATTTTATTTTTTAGATCTTAACTTCAAATGAATTCTAAATTGTATAGGGAAAAGGAAAGGGCATTGCTCATAATGATAGACATGAGGACTGTGAATGTCTTGACCAACCGAGTCTAGACACAGAGGTGAGTTTTAATTTATGTTCCAATTCATGTTATTTAATCACATTTAGTAATTTATTTTTGTACTTTGTGTTTCAATTTTTGAATTATAACTTAAATTATGTTTTAGTTTTAATTTTTAATAAATCTAACTTATTACATCTAGTGGCATATTACACAGGCATCGCTACGGGCGAGTGTCAATACTGTAAGGGTTTTCACATATGATTGGGCTATAGCTTGAGCACGTGGTCCTAATGAAGGGCCATCTACCCAGATGTCGGATATCACCATTGACTCGACGGAGATCGAGGCATTCTTTCATAGTTTACCGCCTTAGAGCTAGTGATGTAGGGTCCCTTAGAGCCCTGTCTAAATTCTGAGAAACAACCTCTTCTTCCAGTCTACATCTACTACCAAAATGCTATAGTAACTAAATGGCACTCCCAGAGTGACACTCAGTTATAGGAATATTTAAATGATTGCAGAAATTGAAGTATGCTACAGGAATTCAATAATGTTACGAGTATTTTTCGGTTACCTTTGAAGGATGAATACACCCACTCTACCTTTTGCTTAATACAATTCTCGAACATTGTATTTTCATTCATATCATATCCACAATTCCAAGATTCCTGGCACTTCTGCAAAACATAGTTCATAAAACCTCACGAATCTCTTCAACCGTGGCTTTTCTCGAAAATCCGCTTGTGAGTCATACAATAGACCCCACTATGCACAAAACCCAGATCGCGGAATCTTTGAATTCATCTTCATTTGTCGAGAAATCGGGCTGCAAGTTCAGTGATGGTTTTTTCTTCTCCACGCATTTGTTTCCTGAAATTCATAAGAACTTCAGTTCCTCAATCTCGCCCTTCATTTGCAAGTAATCTCATAACCATTAAAGATATTTCAATCTCGTTCTACACACAGAAATGAAACTGATAAAAAACACAGTGCTTTCAATATAAAGATCTATTGCACGTTAAAATCATCAATTCCACACATTCAAATACAAAGACTAACACACAGTTAAACATAAAACTCTGTTTCTTTTTCATTGATTCAAAAATTTGTGAAAGGCATAAGATCTTGCTACTCTACTGCTGTACATGGTCCATCGACCGGCTCTTCTCCTCCCCTCGATCTTTTGAACCCTAACCTCCTCTTCTATGGCCTGGATCTTCCTCTCCCTGGCGCTCTCTCTCCCGAGAGTTACAAAATTTCCTCTTTTTACTAACTCCTCTTTCTTTCTCGAAATGCCACTGGCAAGATTCCCCCCTATCAGACACTTCCACAATTTAAAGAATTTTTTCTAATTTTAGCTAACTAACTCCTAAAACTTGTCCTGACTTAACTATATGGTCGATTCCCCTCACAGGGAGTTGTAGTTAGCCATTTTATTCCTATTCAAACTCTTTAATTGACAACAAATCATCTTATACTCCTAATTACAAACAATAAAGAAGTTAATAAATTTCTCCTTTAGATTTAGGACTGTCAGCCCTCTTTGCTTAAGCCACAACATGTGACCAGCTTGTCACATTGTTGGCTCTACTTGGATGCTCCTGCATCAGACTCCTATGGTAGAAAAATTATGACCTCCAGGTCTTATGCATATAATGCACAATGACTTGGTTCCCAAACCTTGTACTGCAACTCCCCACTGTAGTCACTTTCAGCACATTCTTGTTCTGACCTGAAATTGTTAGGCTTCCACACCTTATATTGTAAGTTGTTATTGCCTTCTCCTAGAATTTCCTTTTTAGTTAATGAATTGAAACAATTCATCTCTTCCTTATTCATATTGCACATTCTCCTGGAATGCCTTGGCATAACTATCCACAACTCATCAAGTTCTCCATCCAACTTCACACTTTCACTTTTAAGCTGCTGATTGCCTTCTACCACCCTTACATACTTAATGTCCTTGGGGACATCTCCCTCTATAACATCTATTGGCTGTTCCTGAACTTCAAGTTTACTTCCAAGAAGTAACTTCAACTCTTTGACTAGGATATCATATGCATTCTTCCCTTCCTTTGTACCAGCAAACATTTTATAAGTTTGAAAACTAATATTTATCCTCATCTCAACAAGCTCCTTCAACCAATATTTCAGCAACTTAACTTTCCTGAGATATCTTCCACATTCTGTATCATCATGCCAATCATAGCATTCTGTTTCTCTACTACTTTCACTTTCTATCTCAGCAATATTGTATTGCTTGAGATCAACCACCTTATCTGCTTCATTTATTAATTCAAGTTTAAAAGTATACTTCACAACTCCATTTTCTTATATATATATATATATATATATATATATATATTTTCCACGGAGTGGTATGGATCATATGTTATGGCAGACATAAATCCAAGGAGAACCTCCTGATCAGACGCATTGCCCAGATGAGGATGGCGAAGATCTAATAAATGAGCCGTGGAAAATAGGAAGGGAGTGACAGAGAGAATGAAATAGAAAAAGAAGAGAAACATTGTCGTAATCTTCCTCTCCTCAGTAAGAGTGGTTTATCTAGACTCTCACAGATTCGTATTTATAATGGACCACCGCCAATCGGAGAAATTCAAAGGAGAAATCTTTGGGTCAGCAGTAAGAAGGATCTGAGAAATCTTCCTTTCACGTGGAGCCCCAAAGTTTAATTCTTTTTCATTACCTTTTCCCTCACTAGCGAAGAAATTCAAAGGAAAGTAATGGAGAAATTGAGGTTCCATTGCCATTAGTTTTGCAATTGCCTGCCGGAACTACTTTGTGTTTCCAATTGCCATGAAGGTTTTATGTTTGCCATATAAATTCAAAGTATTGGAGAAATATTTGGGTCGTCTAAATGTCTTTTTGTTTTGGAAAAAACCTTCAAATTGGTATCTCTCAACTATTCCGCGAAATGAGAGAGTGGCAGTGTCGCAGTGTACCGAAAAGGAAGATCGCACCAAGAAATTCAAAGTAAACCAACGCGATCTTTGGGTCGCCGACTCGCCATTACTTTTGCAATTGCCATTGCCCCCGTCCACACGGCAATAGCGCATTCTATTTCAATATTCCCATCCACTTATTTTTCTTTTTCTATTTCAATATTCCCATCTACTTTTTTTCTTTTGCCCAACGATTGCGGGGACATGACAGAGTGGCCTCTATTCTAAAAAAAAGTGATGTCGTATCCCAACCATAATACAAAATTAGACTGGCTACATAAAGCACATTCAAGGGAAAATCAAGCAAGGATCAAGCTCGTAGGAGTCATCCTGCTGCTCATAATACATTTTAAAAATATAGCAAGCAACTAAAACAAGGTGCAGAGATCAAAACAAGGTGCATAGACCGAGTTAAACAAACTCTGTCGAATAAGCAAAGCGCAGAGACCGACTCTATCAGACAAAGCAATGCACAAATCGATGCAGATATATTCTCCCATTATATCCCCCTGAAGTTCTATGTGATTTCATCTATTTATATTTTCGCTTGCCGTAGGGAGCCTGCCCCTTTCAGAGATGATTTTCCACCCCTCGCAGATCGAAATCTGCCCACTTGGATATTAAATTGGCAAGTGGCAGTTTCAAAAGGATGGTTTGGTTTCTTCTATTGAGAGAGGTCGACAACATTAGTTTTAGTTAGGCTAGATTTTCTATCTAAGAGTGCAGGTGCTTCCTTAACAGTTTTCCCCATCTGAAATTACTCGACCTTTAGTTATTATAATTCAATTTCAAAAGATCATATAATAATCCCTTTAATTGAACATATAGTAGTATTTAAAATGATATCATATTCATTTGCATATTAAAGTCATGAGCATATCTTAAAAAGGTTGACACTTAAATAAGTCCTTATATGTAGCCAATTGATTAACCATCTAGAGTAGGTTTCAATAATATCCTTTATAACAATGATATCCCAATTCCCATCTACCTTGTACACAAGGATAACTTTAGAAAGAAGATATTAGCTCTTTTTTTCCTATTTTGCTTTCTTTTTAATGGTGTTTGCCGAATCTAATATTATCATTTATAATAGGATTATCCATTAATCTTAACGAAAGGTTATTTAATAATAATAGTTCGTTTTATGAAATACACAAGTAAAAGGATCTTGTTATTATCTTTAGGTGGATAATAACGTCTTCGGAATACTACCCAGGATTGACCGTTTAGCTACGAATTAAAATAACTTAAGATGATGCTTAAGTTTTTAGGAACAGAATCAAGTAATCTGTTAACTTTATTCAAGTGCATACTAGCTCCAAGATGACATTCATCATCAAGATCTTAGATTCTCATGGCTTCTTAATTGATTGACCTTTCTCCCTTAGTGGATTATTTCCCCTTTGTTTAGTTGCGTCATAACCTTCAATCTCCTAGGTCTATAATCAACAATTATAACTTAGGAAATAAATAACAACACTTACAAGGTTTACTGGTGGAGCCTTGTCCTTGAGATCCTCACCAGAAACAAGTACATAGTTACATTTTTAAATTACAATATCTAGTAGGGGTGAAAGAGGGATGTTACATCATCCCCCCCTTAAAAATAACAACATCCTCGGTGTTGGTAATATCTTTATTTCTTTATATTACACTTCCAATTTTCTTTGACCTTCTACTCTTCCTTCATGTCATTGTTTCTCCTCTTTCTTTCATAATCCTTCACTTTACACAGCCCATACAAGGTATTCCAAAAAAAAATAGTACACATAAACATACCATGATTTGTGCAATTTAATCAGAACGTAAGCACTAAGTTCTTTTGCAACACACTTTTGTTTCCCTTCATGGAGAATCTTTCAGTCCTTTTTCATTTAATTTTGTGCTTTCACATGATTATTTTTCAATACAAATGAAAAGAAATCGTAGGTAAGGAAGTAATTTATTTATCTTTTGGAGGATATCTTTCACTTCCAACTCTTGGAATCTTAGCTAGTCCTTAACTTGTGATAGATGTTCTCTTCATTCATAAGTTAGTAGCATTTTATCATGTATTTTCAGGCAACAAACCTCAAACTTGACATTTACCCCGTCTTTGGATGAATTTTGCATTACCCATAGTATTATTTGCATACACAATGCTTAAACATTAGGGAAGCTAATATCCCATTTACTTGGCAGCTTTTTCCCTATGTTCCATTGTCACATCATGGAGATGAAAGACTTCAACAACACTTTGTTGAACAAAAAAAATCTCCCTTGAGTTTTGGGATTTTAACAACACTCTGCTTAACACGGAACTCTCCCTTGAGATCTGTCACCAATTTACGCGTGGTCTTATGGGCTTTAATATTTTGAGATTAATCCTCTTTTGATTTCTAGTCAAAATGTTTCCTTCTCAAAAAACATCAAACAAAATCCTGTCTTCCAGATGTTATTTTCAATTTGTGCGCATAGGTCTTGCCATTGGTGATCACCGACTCTTTCTCTCTTCCAGTCGAGCTACGTTGCTTGAGTCCAAGAATTTTCCACTTAAGCTCCCTTGCTTGAGTCCAGAAAAAACTTTCCACTCAAGCTCTCTTGCTTTAGTCAAAGAATTTTTTTTTTTCATTTTCAACTAAAGTTCTCTTGCTTGAGTCCAGGAAATTTTCCACTCAAGCTCTCTTGCTTGAGTCTAGGAAATTATTTTTAGCATAGTAGAGTTGGATCATTAATTTCTCCACTTGTTGTTTTTCCTTTTTGATATTGTCTTTCTTCGTTTTATGACCCACTAATAATGATCATTCAATTATTTATTTGTATGCATTTATTGTCAATCATAACATTTGACTACTTGCAACACATAGGCTTGGTTCTCATTGTGGCTTCCTTTCCATCATCGAGTTCTTGGAATCTGTTACAACTTCATAGATAGGATAGTTAATTGCAACATCACATCATTAATTCATCAACAATAGGTCCATCTATTTATTGGTCAACTATTACTCATAAACATTTCATATGCTTTAGTGATTTAACTATCACTATACATTAGTCTTTAAGTTTGATCTTTATTCAAACCCTTGGAATAAAATCAACATATTTTATGCACAATCATTTATAATGCTCTTGTTTTCAACAAGTTACGCAGATATTGTCAATTGTGAGTGCGACTTTTCATAATAGTAGTCAAAATTTTAAGAAAACATTTTCTAAACATGGGTTGTAGTTTCCATACAATCATGTAACCAAATAATATAATAAGATGCTAAAACTCATCACTCACTCCAGAGTGGTTTAACTCTAATATGCATAAAAGGGAATTTATAATCGACATTCCATTTTGATTTTCATTTTCATTTGTCATAAATCATGGACATAATTTTGCAATGTTAGCACATAAACATTTATTGTTTTCTTTTCATAACCTATGCTTTTATCATGGAGTATAGTAATTTATCAACTTGATAATTTTACAATTTTTCCAATTGTGCTAAGTTATAATAGTTTACTCTATTGACCCATTCAAACGTTTTAATCTTGCGCATTCCCAATAAAAATCACAATAGTATGGTCTTATCGATCAAACATTTTTGTCTATATGTATCTGTAGAAACAAATCTACATTTTCTTCCTGAAAATTTTATAACCTAACTTCCTATTTTTCAGTATGTGAGCGTAAAACTTCAAACACAAAACAAACTGAAGGTATTACTCGAAAACTTTACCGAATTCGATCCAAGCAATTGTTTTGGCAATGCAATAAACCATTTGTCATAAAATTCAATCTTTCCTTCCTATTGGTTACCTCTTGGAGACCTTGAAGATTAATTCATCTAATCAAGTTCGTCTATTTTAGTCATATACTTCACATCATTTTAATATCCTTCATAATCCTTGAAATATATTCTTTATATAGTCTAGACAAAATGCTAGGAAACCAATCTAACCATGCTCTCTCTAGCATTTATACAGTTAAGGGAAAAAAATATTTATAACAGTTTGTATTCAAATAAACAAATAGTTCATAGAGTACACAACTTACATGTACATATGCGAGTCCAATTAGGTTGCAGTGTTGTTACTTTGATCTGATACCACTTTGAAATGTACCCAATATCCTCAGAGTATTTGGAGGAAATGGGGTGTAAAAAATTTCCATCTACCCCCACGACAATGAACATGTTAGTCCTTTAATACTAAAATTTTGGGATTCATTATGTAGTGGTTACGCTTCCCACATTTATCCTCAAAACATACTCATTAACATAATGTAAAATAGAAGTCCTTATGCAAAATATCTTTGGACCTAGAAACTATACTTATGTGATTTCATTATTCACAAACATGATCTTCAATGATTTATCATGGAAAATTACTTTTCAATGAAATCCTCTTATTTTACCATGCAATGTCATTATAACATGTATCTAGCGTAGTCCAAATACATAATATTTCTACCACTAAACTTTCAACGTAACATTAGCCATTCAAGTTACTACTTCACTTTATACATATCCTTTTTAACAATCATTTAATTCAAAATATATATAAGGTACCACTTCATTATTTAACATCATGTGGATGTCTTCCCACTTAAATGCAGGGGACGTGCATTATGTCAACCTTTAACTTCATCATTCCAATGGCATCGATTGACTAGATAATAATGCATGTATTTTTATAAAATAACTCACACACTTTATTATTATGCAAATCACATAATCTAGAAAAAAGAAATGCTCATCCTCTAATATAGAGTATCATCATATAGACCTCAATGACCACTTAACATATAAAACACATCACCAATTACTCATAAGGAACAATAAATATAAACATAACAAGGAACATCCATTTACATGAGCGGGATCTATCCATAACATCTCATGACCAAAATGTATAATTATGAACTTGACATTTAAAACAAAACAATATAAAGGAGTACTTATCTAGATTTCATCAACTTAAGTGACTGAAGGTTTGACTGGAACTTTCCTCCCAACCATTTGGATCTTTGTCCGGTGTACATTTATACCACTGAGAGGCCACCCTCGAGCTAGCAATGAATCCACTAGGACATAGAATCAGTTCTCCTAGAATCCTCTGACTCTCTTATGATGCCAGAGACCAAGAATGCATCCTCATTCTTACACCCAACATATATATATTCTCAAGCACGCAACTTTCAATATACAAGTAGGACAATGGTGTTAGCGTTGTGGCCTTCCTTCACCCAACACCCATATAATTTATATATACAAAATCTAGTTACCACCAAAGCTATGGTGTTTAAAGAATATGCCCTCCCCTCCCATGCACAGTCAAATAATATAAATCTTGGATGTGGTCCTCTATGGAGAGGTCACCACTGACTTAAGGGATAAATACCTTAATAATTAGTAAGCATCATAACATTAAATACTAGAGTCTATCTCCCTCGAGACTACTCCTTCCATCCAATTCACTAGCTATTATATATATCTAAAGATAATAGGAAAATATTACTTTTGTATCGACATATTTTTCATTAAACTAAATATAAACAGTTTGGAAAAATTTGCATAGGATTTTCCCTTGTCAATTCCCTGCCCTTCAAAACGTAGGGAAAATGTAAAATCGAAAGATCCACAAAAGCTTTATTCATACGCAAATGATGAAACATGGGATCGATTCCCTCCATAAAATCTCCCAAATTCTTTATGCCATCAAATAGAACATATTTAATTCAATAAGTATGGGATTGTGTCCCTTCATGGGATCTCCCAACTATTTTTCTCTTAAAGAAAGTACAGAACCCATTTAAGAGGGACACAGATCAAATTCTCTCATAAGAAGAATGCCCAACCCTTGGATCATAATATCATCATAAAAAAAGTATGAATGGGTCGGTATTCTACAAAAAAAAGAGATTGCTCAACCCTTTGTATATATAGTATTTTGTGTCACCATTTTCATCCATACTCGACAACCTATGCATGAAAATAACGTGTGTCCTATGATGGAGGCACCCTATGTAACAATCCAAGCAATTACAAAAATTATACCAAAGTCAAGAACAGGGTTTGCGCTCTATCAAAAGTGTTGTGCAGTTTAATAACCTATGACTGGGAAATGGAGGTCACCAACATACATCAAGTTTTATTATAGAAACAGAAAAGCAAGCACATGTAACATTCAATACTTATTTCCGTTCATAAAATAAATAGGATTCAAGATGAGGTTCATACCTGGATAATAGATGGTTGATCCAAGCTTTTGAAATCCAATTTCTTTTATGAACGGAAAGAAGTATTGAATGTTACATGTGCTTTCTTTTCTATTTTTGCAATAAAACTTGATGTACATTGGTGACCTCCATTTCCCAGTCATAGGTTATTAAACCGCACAATAGAACTAGTGACTCCACCAGGGAGCACCTGTTTCTGCTTTGGGGTTTCTTGAGATAATTTCTTTCAGTTTCTTATAACGTTTTAGGTATCTATGAAGGTTTCTAGGGTATTTTCCATCCCTGTGCTTGACTTAGTTCTCGTATGATCTTCAGTTTTTTTTTTTTATAATTTTCAGAGCCTACCCACAATTTGCACGTATATGCAGTCGCGTTTATCCTCCCTAACCCACGAGTTTCCTTTATCTGTACCTGCGGGTCACTCGCGTGACTCTGCAGACACAGTCACAGTTTTTCCCTGAGAAAATTGTTTTTTATTTTAGGGTTGGTTTCTTTGGTTTTGAAAGTTCTCCTATGGATCTTAGACCTCCTGACTTCTTATGAGTGGTTGTCTGAGTCTTCTAAATCCCTTTGCGAGATTTCTCTTTGGTTCTTTGGGCTTGTAAGGGTACCTAATGCTTTCTAGCCCATAGTTTGTTTGGCAGATGCTTGGACTTGGTCCTTTGTAGTCACTGGTGTTTAGGGAGAAGCCTAATATCTGCATAGATTCATTGCTTTCTGTTTTATTTATCAGTTGTCTCTTATGGTATATCGTTTCCAAACCTTAGTTACTTCTAGGTATTTTGAAGCAACTTTTTGGGTCGCTTTTTTTAGTCCTTTGTTAGGGCCAAAGTTCTGATTGTTATAGCTTTAGGTTCATATTTCCTTTTCCTGCATGTTTGATTGTTTTTGTTTGTTCATCGCTATTTTCCTTTTCTTTCACTTTTAAAGAGAAAATCAAATAAAAAACAAATTTACTTTATAACAAGAATTTTCCCCATTTTCGAAGTAGTCGTAATCATATATGTTATCTTCTTTGAAAAATAAAAAAAACTTTAGTGGTTTTAGGTTTACCTTACAATTTTACATTTTTGAAAGATAAGCAACTAGAAAATTGTGAAGGATTTGGATTGTCATATATACATTTTTCTTTCAGTTGTAACCAATGCACACAAATGCACTACCCTTTTGAGTAAACAAAAACCCTAAAAAGGATCATTAATCTAAAATTTTAGTAACTTTTCTTTTTAGGTCTCACACAAACCAACTAGCTTAGGCTAGGGTTTTGGAATAGATCACTTTAAACTTTCCAAAACTATTTAAATCTCGAAATCGTAGTAAGACTATATTTAGGTAAATCCACTTTTGTCGAGGTGTGTTGGGAAGCTCCACTCAAACCGGAGTTAATCACGAGGTCGTGTGAGGTTGATCAGTCGGGGAAACCCCCTCGCTTTTTAATCGAGCATCTACCAGAGATGACATGTGTACGGGGATCCATTAGCACCTTGTGTGCTTTTGGGTTTTGGGCCTAGTTAAACTGCCCATACATGTTGGTTGGACTTGCGACTGTCCCCCCGGATGCTTTTTGCAACTGTGGTAGACTAAGTATCTTTGACCTATAGGACTTTAGATAGGTGATAGTGGAAGGATATTTACACTGTACCTAGGACAGACATGGGAGGAAATCCCTTGCAGTTATTTGGGAGGGCATTTGGTGATTCAAACGCTTGCACCCGAAGACTCTATATTGTGGACCCCGGGTAACTGTCCTTCGCTACTCTTTTGGTTTTTTCTAGGCCCTAATCATCTCAGACTTCCCTTTGAGAGAATCATCTATATTTTCCTGGTCTTGATTACCATAGGAATTTTTTTATAGTAGTGTGTTGTTTGTTCCTGTTGTTCTAGTGGCCCCTAGTTTGATCACTTAGTATATCTTTGTTGCAGTTGAGGAGGACCAACCTCCTCGTAGGTCACGAAGGTTGAGAAACCTTCCTCCACTCAACGTGGAGCCTCCGCCACCACGTCAGCGGCATAGAACAAACTCGCGTGGTTCTTTTGAACTCACTGGTACAATTGAACCCCATAGAGAACAACATCTTATCTCTCAAACTCAACCGGTTCAGGAAACCATCGAGGTTGAATATTTTCCTACAGAAGAGTTCACAAGACCCTTCAACCCTCCACTAACTGGAGCTAACGACCCTTTGTTAGAAAGAGTTGTCTCTTTAGGGATTCCTGAGTTAAGTGTTTATAGGTTTACACTTGGTCTTTCTATGGATAACATAGGGGATGCATCAGGAGTTCCTCATACTCCCACTTCAGCTATCATGCCGGGAGATTTATCTCCCCCACACTTAAACACATCGACACCGAGTTCGTTGTAGTTCACTTATGCTCCAAGCACATCTTTCGGTTTCAATGCTGGATATTCAGGTTTGTCTA
The DNA here is from genome assembly GCA_027924585.1 of Larix kaempferi. Taxonomy (NCBI): domain Eukaryota; kingdom Viridiplantae; phylum Streptophyta; class Pinopsida; order Pinales; family Pinaceae; genus Larix; species Larix kaempferi. The sequence continues at coordinate 7,464,750 of BSBM01000358.1, read as the reverse complement.
GCATCCAACTTGCGATGACATCTATTCCCTTTGGATCCACCATTGTCCCATCTAGTATTCTTTTTTCAGGGATACCCTCGTTGTCCTTTACATATTCCCCTTTTGTTCAGCAGTTCCAGATCAATCCTACTTCTGCTCCTTTCAATCTAGGATTTCCTTGGCATGGAGGACACATTGCTCCTTCTGCACAATTTGTAGGCTCAATGCCTTCCTCTTCCATTGCATCGATGTCAGGTTTTAACCCATTTACAAGCTTCAATACACATTCTTCTAATGTACAAACCTCTAATGTTCCTGTAGGGATTACTCCCTTCTCACTATTTGGTGGAGGGGGAAGTAATAGTTACAATAACCCTCCATTCGGAGGCACTTATACCCAGCCACAATGGACTTAACCACAAGGAAGTAATCTGTTAGCTTATGGCTGGAGAAAATTTCACAATGTTTTTTGTTCACAACCGATGGCTGGGGGAATCCCCAACCAACCTTATAGGATCCAGGGTTCGGGCGGTTCCCCTTACCATGCTCCTTTAAATCACACGCCATTGACATGACACCGTTTTCCTTTTCTGACAACTTTAAATTTGCCAGACCTTTCAAAACTGATGAATGACCCGGTGCACCACAATCCTGCTTGGCCTCCGGTCCCAACCAAACTCCCTCCAGACATTCCAAAATTTGAAGGAAAAAGCGGTGAAGACCCTGGAGATCATGTCAGGACTTTTCACCTCTGGTGCTACTCTAACTCGTTAAACGTCGACTCGATTTGATTGAGGCTCTTTCAAAGAACCTTAACGAGCGTTGCAGCTAAGTGGTGTATCAAATTGTCTGCTACAACATATAACATTTTTGGGGATTTAGCAACGGTTTTCTTGAATCATTTCCAGCTTCCTATCCAGTATGATGCCAGTACGGATCTTCTCTCTACCTTTAGACAGAACAAAGCCACCCATCTTCTGGTCATATTCAGGAGTAGCAAAGATGGAAACAACTAATCAAAGTTGAGATTCCCCAAGAATTTCTAATAGAGTGGTATTTAAAATCACTACTACCTTATATCTCTAAGTATGTTTCAACTTCTAGGGTCACTTCTGAAGAGGAAGCAATTTTAAGGACCCAACAGCTCGACTTGATCTACGCTCAATATGGGATCCTTTAAGAGATAATTTTTTATGCACCTAGGTCTAATATAGATCTCGGTAAGCCTAAACCTGGACCACATGCCGATGGCATCGTTGGTTCAGCCGACTCATCCGCACTAGAATCTTTAACAAAATAAGTATATGCACTTTCAGTGAAGCAGTATGCTGCGGAAGCAACTACGGTTTCATCCTCCCCTTCACAAACATAATCTGTACAAAATGTGCAGACAAAACAAAAGGTTTCTTGGCAACCCAACAACAAGAAAAAGGGTAAGAAAGGGGAGGGGAACCAACAAAATCCAAAGAGTACTGAAAATTCTGAGGAGGGCAAGAAAGATCAGAAGAAGGTAAATTTTGCTTGCAATCTTTGTAAAGGATACCACCTCACTCATCAATTCCCTCTCATTGATGAAGCCCAGAAGCTATTACATGAAAAGAAACTAGTTGTCTTGAAGGATCCTTTTCCCCAAGGACAAAGCTCAGGTTCTGTCAGCTCTAATACTAGGGGCACTCACCATGCCACATCAGTTGATCAGTCTTATATTAATATGGTTAACTCATGCACTCTACTGCAGACGAGAGCCAAGAATTATAACACAGACATGCAGCAGAAAGACAAAGAGATTCTTGAGTCATTTGTTCCTCTCCACATCGAGAGACCAAGAGAACCTTTGTCGAAGATACCAAAAGGTGTCTATAAATGGGAAATGCACAATCCTAATGCGCAGGATGCTCCAAAATACTCTGTTGTAGAGGAATTATCCCAAATGCCATGTGCTATGTCCTCCCTATAAGTCTTGCAAAGCTTCCTACCACAATGGAATGCACTTTTAACGGAAATATGTAGCATGGACTCATCGAGTATGCTTGCTAGATTTGATATGTCCAATATCAAACCCCCGTTTCCCTATCACGTGGCCTTCCAGATCGAAGTAGTCCATGGTTCAATGACCATTGGACAAATGGTAGTAGCTGAAGGCGTGTCGATGTGCGTAATGTCTATATCATGTTGGAAATCCTTGGGCTCTCTTGAGTTATCCCCTTCCATTACAGTACTTACCTCTTTTGACGAAATATATTTCCGTCCGCATGGAGTCTTACACTCATTCGAGATTCAACTTGTCGGTAAAGTAGTGTCGATGGAGGTAGAAGTTGTGGATACTTCTCTCGACTACAATCTGTTGTTGGGAAGAAGTTGGACGTACGCTATGCAAGCCATCCCCTCATCCATTTTCCAAGTGCTTATGTTCCCTCACGAAGGTAAGATCATCACATTTGATCAACTATCCTTCACTCATAAAAACAACACAACTCCGTCGGATTCAAACATCCCTTGGATTAATCAATATCATCCTCTCAATGAGAGCTTACGAGTAGGTATGTATTCATATTTGATGGGCACATTTGACCTACCTACTCCTGTAAACTATATTGGTTTAATGAGTACCACTCACATATCGTCTCGGTAAGTTTCCACAGTTAGCCAAACAACTGATCCGTGGCTCCTTCCCACTCAACAAGAACCAACTGTGCCCTTATGTATCATAGAAGTGGCTTACCAAGCATCACAAAATGTTGCTATAGATTATATCTCGACTCCATCAGTCTCAACAAAGTCAGATATTGATTATGCACCTGCATGGTCAACTCACTCCACACATTCTTTTGATTTTTTAGATATTGTTTTGCCTTTTGACAAAGCCATATTGGAAGTTATGGTAGGTATGGATCATCCATGGGAACATATGCATCACAGATCCTATTTTCTTCATATCTAAAAAAGATTGAGAAAGGAGAGTTTTCAATGAGACTTGGTGGTAATATTTATTTGTCCATCACTCCTTCCACAAAACAAATGATTTATGCTGAAGGTAATATGGCGAACATTTCGATGACTATACCAATCGATATTTCCACCAAACCTAACATTGTGGAAAACTTTTTCATTGGAGAAAATTGTTCTCCACAAGAGATCACTTTGTACACCAATTTTTTCAAGGAATTCTATGACGTTTTTTCCTGGTATTACAAGGAGATGTCAGGCATCGACCCCTCTATTATTGAGCATGTTATCATGACTTATCCTAAAGCGAAACCAGTATGAAAAAAACTAATATCACTAAAGGATTCATGCGATTTCTTAAGCAAGAAACCCATCTTTTTCTGGGGTGAGGCTGCACAAAATTCGTTTGACACTTTGAAAAAAGCATTATTATCAGCCTCTTGCTGAGTCCGCCGGATTATACTAAGGATTTCCTTATATATCTCACAGTGTTTGTTTCCACAATCGGCAAAGTCCTGGTTCAGGAGGATGAAAAGCTCCAAGAGCATGTCATTTATTATCTCTCTTGCGCATTGGTAACTCCTGAACTTAAATATTCTCACGTCGAGAAATTGGCATTAGTTGTTGTCTATGTTGTTCAGAGATTGCATCATTACATTTTGTTGCAGACCACCACAGGTATAGCGGATGTAAATCCTTTTCAATATGTATTAACCCGATGCATCATCGGAGGGAAATTTAATAAGTGGATTGTCATTCTGTAAGAATTTGACCTAACATTTCAATTTGCTAAGTCAAAAAATTCTTTGGTGTTTGCTCCTAGCTTATCTTTGAGTTCCCTAGTGATGTAATTAGCAACGAGGAAGATTTGTCACTAACTGATGAACATATTTTTCTCATTGAAACCTCCAACCCATGGTATGGAGACATTGTAATATATCTCCATACTTTGAAGTTTCCACCGACTTTCTCCATAGACAAACGACGAAATATCAGGGCTCATGCCAAGAACTACCTCATTATTTCTAACACACTCTATAGACGTGGAGTAGATTCCATATTACACCATTTTCTGACTATGGAGGAAGTTGAATCAGTATCGAATGATGCCCATAGTGGATCCTGTGGGGGTCATCTTTCTAGGTTGGCAACAACCCAGAAAATACTGTGTGCTGGGTATTTTTGGCCCACCATATTTAAAGATTGCATGGAAGTCGTGAAACACTGCCAACCATGTCAGTTTTTCACAAAGAAAATGCGAGCACACCCAACTCCTCTTCACCCTGTTATCACATAGGCCCTTTCACTAAGTGGGGGATTGACTCTATGACTTGTAATCCAGTTTCGGCTGGAGGACATCACCATATCATCATTGTCATCGACTACTTTACAAAGTGGGCCGAGGCAATTTCTACTATGAAAGAAGATGGAGAAACTGCAGCTTACTTTATTTTCAACTAGATCATTACTAGGTTTGGTATTCCCAAGGAGATGGTCACTGACCATGGTAGACATTTCCAGAACAGTATGATAACCGATTTATACACTATGTTAGGTTTTTGACAAGAACACTTGTCTTCGTTTTATCCATAGGAAAATGGGTAAGTCGAAGAAGTCAATAAGACTTTGAAAACTCTTCTTCAACGCACCGTCAATGCCAGTAGATCAAACTGGCATGTCATGTTGTATCCGGCTACTTGGGCGTATCGATTCAACATGAATATTACTACGGGATTTTCAAATTTTCAACTCATTCACGGGTTGGAGGCTATCATTCCGGTTGAATGCGAGATTCTGTCTTTTAAGTTGGTTATCTAGCTACTTCCTAAAACTTATGCTTTAGAAGAGCGTTTTCTTCATTTAGGGCATTTAGATGAGCAGCGCAGAGATGCGCTTACTACAAACGAAGCTCATAAGAGCCGAGTTAAACATCAGTATGATAAGTTTGTAAAACCAAGGGTTTTCTCAGAAGGAGACCTTGTTTTTCTCTACGACCAAGACAAGGACCCCTAGGGGAAGGCAACTTTAAATCCATCTGGCTTGGACCTTATATTGTTTCTAAAGTATTGAAGAATGGATCTTATGAGCTGACAGATTATGTTGGTTATAAGTTTCCTGAGCCCACAAATGGGCTCTACTTGAAAAAGTATTATGCTTAGGCCTACATGCTTTTTATTGTACTATAGTTGTACATTGTTGTAGAGTTAGTATTTTTTGGATTTATCGTCTTATGTGTCTTCTGGATTGTGGTTTCAGATGACAACCGAGTGCTTCATAGGATTCGTTGATTATGTAAGTCGCCACACTTGTCAGTTGGCTTCAACAGCTTGGGTTATTTACTCACCCTCCATCCAAATTGTTTGTTCGGGAGGGGCTTGTTTGGGCCCTGCAACGAACAACATAGCTGGGTATAGTGCGGTTATCGAATTACTCTGGGATGCTATCCATCACAGCATTTCATGTTTGGAGGTAAGACTCAATTCGCAGTTAGTAGTACTTCAGTTGACGGGTGAGTATAGGGTTAGAGATCCTTCTTTGCTGCGTTAGTTTTTATGAGTTAGATTACTTGAAAGACATTTTGATTACATTACATATTAACACATTTCAAGGAATTTTAATACATTAGTTGATGCATATGCAAATTATGTTCTTGACTAGCATTTGTATCATACACAATAAAATTTAAAACACATAAGATAACATGTATATAATCGATATTGTCTATATATATATATTTGGTCCAAAAAATACATATGAGTTTGAGTCAACCACTGTCAAAATATACAAAGTGGGCATAAACTACCTCAAAAAAAAATATGTTACTCTCCCTATGGAGAGGGAGGAGCCTCATCTAGCTCTGCTACAACCTCTCTATAATAGATAACTAGCATAGCTACTTTCATAAGTAGTCAGATCCAGGCTGGGAGAACCCCTACTACATGCTCCTGCATATCGATCAGCATTCACTCTATCTTGTAGGTAGGGATATCATGAGTCAACTGACTCATCTTCCCCTCAATGCTCCTCAGCATGGCATCCGCAGCACCTGGCTCCGTTGGTCGGACGAACACTATAGGATGCCCAGCAGGTCTCTCTAGTCCCACATCTGCATAAGTTATGTTTTTTCAGTACTCATACTCATTATAAAAATAATATATACAAAAAACATAAAAATTAAATAATTTTTCAAAAACACATTGGTACCTATCTCTCCCTAGGATTCTCTTGGAGGTAGCATGAGCTCAGGATCACCTCGAAAATCCATACCCGCATACGAAAACTTCTCTAGTGTCAGTACTTAGCGGCTCCACCACCCCAGATAATCCTCGTCAGCATATGACAAGCTGGTTTCACCACCACCCTAACGTAGGAAGATATTGCCCAAGGAGTCATCAGTGGCTTGCGGGAGTTTAACACTAGTAGGTCCAGCCCTAGACTAAGAGTGGGGAATAACTTGAAGAAAAATGTACATAATATACTCCTGTATCCAAAATTCTTTTTCTTCCCCATCTTACACTCTGTAAGCTGATGTTTCATGTTTACCAATAAACCTGAACACCATTCAAAGATGACATTGCATAGACATTCTTCTCTTATCTGCATATAGTTCCATGAGGCTAGGTGTTGTGCCACACTTCCCCCGATCCGGTTGAGAGTACTCAAGATCACCTTTAAAGGGAAATTTGCAATTTTCCCAATTGGAACTTGGCTCCCTCTTTTTTCGATGCCAGCTACGTAGTAGGGGTTGATATAATCCTGAATGGACAATGCCCCCACTCCTCTAAATGTCCCTTTGAGGTTCACCACCTCACCTCATCAGGATAGACCAGTTATGAAGTATATGTCCTCAATAGTGATGTCCAACATCTCTCCCTGAAGTCTAAACATGCCATGATCGACATCCCATGAGCATTTGGGGTAGATGTGTTTGTGCACACATGTTTGTAGTTCGAAAAAAATTTAAGAGCTCGCACTGTCACATACCCAATTAAAGTTAATCTCGGGATTTAGTAAATTTCGAAAATTACTTTTCACATTCCAAACATCTGTTGTTGATTTCTTACTCTTTCAATGCATACATTTAACCTGAACAAGATTATCATACAAGAAATATTCATGACATTAATCCATGACCATTATAATTCAGCAGATACATCCTGACACAACAATACACATGCACCATAAGAAGACATACCAGTAATTGACATAACATCTCCATTGAACCAAACAAAAACGCCAATTTGAACACACATAAGATCAAGACAATGATATAGGTGGTTCACCCCGACTGGGCTACGTCCACAAAGGCAGGTCATATTTTTTCTATTATTCAAGAGGAGAATTACATCCAGCAACACACATGTTGCAATAATTTCCTTCCATATGCTCGAAGTCTCTCTCATCGAGAGCATCGATGTGAATATCCAAATTTATGGGCTGTGTCCACAAAGTATGTTGCATCATATATTTATAAAAAAATAGAGTTTACATCTGCAACACCATTGTTGCCTTAACCAAATTCCACTTTTCCCAAGCCCCTCGGATAACAGTCATTTTCAAGACAGTCAAGGCTAACATAATTTTATAGGAAAATGTCTCAGTATTATTAAAAATTGTTGGCATTCGCACTAATATTTAACTTAAATAAAAAAATGCACTTTTAATACATTCATATGTTAATGCTCACATTTCGGCCAGAGATCAATACTCCGTTCTAAAATTTATAAACTAGTAGTCATGATATTAGCAACGATACTTTTAATATATCCATGTTCGTGCTCCTTTTAGCCAGAGATTAACACTTTGTTCTAAATATATAAGCTAGTAGTCACGCTATTAGCAATGATAATTTTAATATCTCCATGTCCACCCTTTTAGCCAGAGATTAACACTCTGTTCTAAATATATAAACTAATAGTCATGATATTAGCAACGATATATTTAATATATTGATGTTCATGTTTCACAGATATATAACTAAAAATATACAACCGTTCCGTGTCAGTCAACCAACAAGGTGTAAAGGAGAAAACCCCATTACTCGATTTCAACCCGGCCAGACATAGATTAATTCTGTTCATCAAAGTAAAAAGAAAAAGCATATCTAAGATGTCGTGCACATCTCTAAAATTACTGGGCAGAGATCTACTTGCTACGTCGCAGACAGAAATACTTTAACACATATGCAGAGATTTACTAAAATGTGCAGAGAATTTCTTGCCCCGTTATTTGTTAGATGTCTGAAAAATAAAAACAAAAGTAACCTAGCCTCAACTCTGTCGTTACCCCGTCTTACAGAGATCTCTAAGGTATTCAACTGTACCGAGTTTTAACTCCTATTATTTAATGTGTATTATAGAGCTTTATCCAGAACTCAAACTCGACTATTAACACACCACGTCTTTTAACCGGAGAAAAAAGGGTATATACCTCAATCTCAGAGGTAAGGCGTTAGCCAAGGTTCAACAACATAACCCACAACACTTTATCCAGTGCTCATACAATATTCACTTAACAACATATAATATCTTAATAACGAAAGCATACCAATACATAAATAAGGTAACGTAGATGAGCAACGATAGATTTTACACATAACTAAACAATACCATAGTGCAATTCTACCACATCGATTTTCTAACAATCGATAAACACACATTCAAAGTCGTTCCATGGTTTTCTATCCACGATTTTTACTGTAAGGAAGAGCATACTACACGGCAGATATCTGTTCCAGATTCACATTCCCTATTTCTGAATGCATACTACCTACAATACCACAACCAGATCGCATATGCATAATACTCATCAAAACAACAAAAGATCAATATCAAGATCATGTCGGGGTTCAACATACAGGTCGCACAATTGCAACAAAGAGTACAGAACAAGCGTTCTCTTCGCAGAACTCAAGCTTAGGATTGAGCTACGCCGAGAACAGGCGTTTTAACCTGGCGGTACCTAACGTTTTTCCAATGTTAGTAATCTAACCAAAAGTTGAACAACTCCAGGGTTCAAAAATCGGCTCTACTATATGTATAGAATAAAGATTGTCAGGAATTCGAATTCATTTAGAAAAGTATTATATGCAAAAATCTGCTATAATAGTAAATTCATCAAAATAAGGGATCACCCACATGAGCATGAGCTCTGTCTAGCTAAGGTAAGCAGGGTTCTTGATATTAACGGAGCGTGGGCTCTATTTAATGAAAGGTATGCCTAGATCCTGGCATGAGCATCTGTCTAAAATGAAGGCAAGTCGAGATCATGGTACTAGCTTGGTGTGAGCTCTGTCTAGTGAATGTATGTCGAGATCCTGGCATGAACAGAGCGGGAGATCTATCTAAAAGGAAGGTAAACCAAGATCTCAATAAGTAGAGATCGATATAGTGATATACTAGAAAAATATACTGAGGTCTTCGATCTACTGAATAACATGCTGTGAGAAAATGCAGATGCAGGGCTTCTGCAATTTCATTTGTGATAAATATGTGCAACGAAAATACACTGAATAATGATCATTCTCTAAAAGGTAAATATAGAGTTTTACACAAACCCTTTAGTGAAAATTTGTGTAGAGAACTATGCAGCAAACGAAGAAGACTCGTACCACAGGTCAACCGCAAACATCGATCGCTACTCCAGGAACTCCTTCACGTGAGAAAAGAGTTATGCGCCCCCTTTCTTTCCAGGGAATTTTGACCATGTAGAAAGAATGTACCAAAGGAGATTGCCACCGCACTCTAGCTCGGTGATCTATGCCCTCCCATACAAATCAGGAATAGCGAAAACTCGATGCATCCCCAGAAACTCTTGTAAACGCCCATCCCAATACTCAAATCCAATGCTCAGAAATGATAGAGTGTAATGCCTTTCTCCCCCTTTTTTACTGAGATCTCTCCAATTAAATAAAAAGGGAAAGGCCGTAACTCCAACTCCACTTGAGTTCCAAGTGGTGGAAGAACAACGATTTCCTTTCCAAGTGGAAGAAAACTGGAGGAAACACACCCGAGGAGAATCGCGGTAGGTAGGGAGAATGTCCCCTTCACTGAAGTTTGATTCCTCCTTTTAAGGAACACTAACACTTAGATACAACCGCTAAATAATTACATCCAGTGCTCACCGTTGCTCAACATGGGAAGCTCAAGATAAAAATGGATTTAATTTCTATAATTGTTAACTTAGTTAAGTACTAGTTATCTCGTGACCTATGTTATAGCAATCTTTAATAACTTCATCTCTCGTGTACCACTTCCTTGGAAAATACAGAGTGAACCCTTGATATACCCAGGCTTATGCGTATGTGTCAATGACCATCCAAGCATTCATCCTTACTTTTGTTTGATCAACTAAAATATGAGATTCAATAAATGACTTCATTTAGACCACTCCACTAGTATTATTATTATTCGTCTTCTATATATATATGCTAACACATGACCCATGATAAATATACTATCCTCATTCCACTTTAGAATAAATGGCATTGTAAGCCACATATTATTTTATTTCTGGATAGTTATATTATCCTCATTCTACTTTAGAATGAATGGCATTTTAAACCATAATTATTTATTCTCAATAAAAGTTCCTATGGATGTCTTCATACCAATATACTTCTTCTTGGTATATCCATGTCTTAAAGTAGTACAAAATGGTACTTTGTAACTTAGTCTCACTTAGGCTTGTGGCCGTAATAATAGTTAGGATTTAAGCTATTATGATATATATATATTTTTTTTTTATTCGCCATTTCCTTAATACTGATCTTAATTAAATTGATAACTATAGGTTTCTCTTTAGGGAAACGTTTTCTTCAAACTTCCAATAGAATTAATTAACCCTGATGACCATTCCTCTTGTCATCCCATGGTCACTGTGCATCCACAGATTTTCATTTCTTCCCCCTAGTTTAGTTGTCATCGATTAGTTGCATCACCGCCTCTTAAGTTTACAAATTATAAACTAGCAATTAAAACACATAAGTTACCTAGTTTACTAGTGGGGCCTTGGCCTTGAGCTCCTCACTAGTAACCAAGTGTACAACAATATTTTCATTTTTAACATAATGGTCACAAAGGAGGGATATCACATCCTCATCCCCTTTAAAATAACACCGTCCTCGGTGTTCACTCTTCTCTTGGAGCAATCATTTGCTTGTTTCGCCATTTCTATTTTGACCCTTTTCTGTCCTTTCAAGAATTTCTCGCAAGTCGTTATGGATCACACCTGAATTTTCGACTACAAAATCGGGTTTCAAGGAAAACGAAAAATAATAATAAAAACTTTATCATCAACTTCATAATCAAACTCAGAAACATAAATCATGAGTTCTTTACTGTACATATCACTTGCAATATATGAAATAAATCTAGCACTCCATGATTGTATACTGTTGACTAAATCAACAAACAACATTCACTTGATCCAGGGAGTTCTTGCCTAACACCTTAGTGCTCACGCAACAATCCTTTCTCTCATGTCTTGCCTAACACCTTAGTGCTCCCGCAGCAAACATTTCTCTCATGTTTTGCCTAACACCTCAGTGCTCACGCAGCAAACATTTCTTTTATGTTTTGCCTAACACCTTAGTGCTCGCACAACAAACATTTCTTTTATGCATACTAAGCAGCGTCCTGCCTCCCACATATACATTTTCTTATAGCTTGCCTAGGTCTTACAGCCAGTCGATTCTCCGAGAATCCTAGTGGTTGTTCAATCCCTGCTTTTTGGGAGTATTTCAATGTCATTACAACGCTCTTTACACAATTCCCCTCAAGCCTTCTCGCTTGAGTCCCGGAATTTATTTTCTCCAAGCCGCCTTGCTTGTGTCTAGAAAAATCTCTTTCAATTTAATCAATTTATTTCGTCACATTACATTCTGTACCCATACGATTACTCCGACCAATCTGGGTCGAGTTTCCCGATTAAAAGAATCTGTAATAGTTGTGATGTGGATCTTAAATCCTCACCCCCTTATTTTACCATGCATAATATTTATGCCCTTGCATTTTCACAAGCTTCACAGAAATTTCACCATCTGCCAAATTCCACTTGTTAGTATCACTTTATATACAAAATCAAATATTGTAAGAAGATCCCTTCCTTAAACAAAAAAAAAAAAAATCATTTTTCTCAATAATGTAGTGTCCCTGCTATCATACCAGCGTGATAGAGAGGATCACAGTGCTCAGTCCGGGAAATTAGCCCCAAAACGTTTGAATTAAAAACATTGATGCAAGAACTGTATCTGTGCATACTATGGAAGAACGACGGTAATCAAATAAATGCTATTGATCCCTAATACACATTCAAGATTCTGTGGCAGCCATGAAATAAAGATCTGTGCAGAATTATACAAGATCATATGGAAATGCCTAAACTTTTAAAAAAAAACACAGCAGAAGCAAATTTGTTTAATACATCCACATACATTCATAACATTCATCAAATGATAATTGCCAATTTACACAAGAGAATACTTATCTCAATAAGGCAGTCCCAAGCAACTGGCTATGCAACTGCAACGTTCCACCCAACCATAGGCCAGTGTGCTCCTCAATCTCTCAGCACCACTGCCACCCCCCGAGCTGGGCATGATCTCTACAAGGAACCAGGGAACAGCAGACTCACACATAGCCAAGCATACACCAAGATGAGCCAAGCCAATCTACAATTGGGTTTATCAGGCTACTAGGAGATGGAAAGGAAGAGTTGCTAAGCTAGTGAGCTCCAGCACAGAGCCAGGGATAACCTTGCAAGATCTATCTAGCTTGGCACCCACAATACCTACACACCCAGCACAAGGAAGTATTCTTTTCACTGCTGTGCAGTCCCTCAAGCCATACCTTCCCTATCTAGTGCTCTCAGGGTATGCATAGAAGAGTAACCAAAGCCCTCTTGATCTTTTTGAGAGGTTGTCTCCCCCACTAGGTTTATCAAGCCACTTCTATCCACTACCACTCCAACACTTCAGCTCACAGGCTCAACCAAGAACAAGGATGCACATAACTGCAGAACCCCACTTGCTGGGCATGAGGAAAACGTTTTTCCACAGTGGAATGCATGAGCTGGGGTTTCAACTAACCCAGAAAAACGTGGGAACCCACAAAAACGAAATGGGAAGTTGGTGAACAACCCAGGAAGCCAAATCCGTTTTTAGAAAAACGTCCTTGGACATTCAGGGGCAAAAACGACCTCCCTACAGTCCTCAAAACGTGGCCCTCCCTCTCCCAACTGTTATATACTGCAAAAACGACTCCCAGGCATGGAAAAATGCAGTATTTAGATGAAAAACGTAAATGGGAAGAGTCCAGTTAACTCCAACTGCGTGCATCCCTGAAGACTGCCCATTCCCCATGGCTTTGGGCACCATTTCGTGGGTGGCTTCTTGCCCCACAAGCAAAAACACGATTTTCCAAGTTGATGGCTTGCCTATGCACGAAAATGGCTTGCCCATACTCTTTCATTCCCAAGGCATTAACTGCCTTAACCAATTTCTTGGAAAAATTAAATGATTGGGTACATGAGACAAAATGGGTAGTTGGTGGTTTATGGGTTTCCCCATCGACACATGGATTAATACCATTGGTTCAAGGTTTGAATAATTTCCCTCCCTTTTCCTTGTAGAGTCATGCCCCATCTCTTTTGTTGCATTGCATAGCCGGTTGTGGGTTTTTCCATTAAAATTCGTATTTACATGGTGTCTTATTTACATTGTGCCCATCTCGCACAAGAACCATGGGCATCTATTTTTAATTGCCGATACATGAAACGCTAAATCAATGGTGGGGCCTTGGCCTTGAGCTCCTCACCATGATTAAATTACAATATTTACATCATTTACGGTTTAATACAAAGGGGGTCAAAATGGGGACATTACAAATAAAATATCCATATGTAATCATCTAAGATGTCATTTCCTACTACACATATCTAGCTTATAAGATTTCATAATGCTTTGAACACGATATAACATTCTTTCTATGATGATCCATGGACATTATGATCATTTAACCTCGAATGTTAGCTTTCACCATTTCAACACAATCCCTATTTTTAGTTATACAACCCTTTTGTATACCCTAACATCATATAGAGATAACCAATGGTCTAAAACAAACTTACATACCTTATACAGATAACAATGTACCTTTGTAAAGGCGACCGCATAGCTCACCTTCATCTGCCGAGGTTCCAGTTTACTTGTAACACCACATATTAGTATTATACATGAATCGATATATATATATATATATCCCACATTTACCCATTGATGGGTGTGAGGCAGTGATGTGTGGGAAAATAACATTTGCTCGACCACAACATTCAAAGTGTTAGTCGTATAAAGGTAATCAAATCATAAGACAATCGCATTTATGACATATGTTCAAACATCATTTTTACTTGTTTCATAAAAGCTTATACCTCGATTACTGTCTCAAAGATCACTTCCGATCTACCCTGCAAATTCCATGTCGTCAATGTTTTCCTCAACACATAATAAATAAAAACAGTCATTCTTTGTGGCAACATAAGGACGCCAGAAGATTACAGCATCCTACTAACCTGTATTTATTTCATGTTGGGTCTAGGTTTCCAATAATCTATCCCTTAACAAAATAATCAATTTGAGAAAACATATAGTTGTACATGGATAGCAAGTCATCCTAAATATTGAGCAAATAAAAGTATCACTATTACTCATTGTTTTCCACGTCTATCTTAGTAGAAATTACTGAAATAAGAGGTATATATAAAAGGTACTCGTGCATTCTCATATTAACTGATTAATATTCACATGTATATGTAATTATAACCATTTTCCTTTTGTTGCACATATATGTAAGGGTACGAGCATGCTTCAATGTCACAAAAATCGTATTATAATTACTTATCCTATACACTTACATACTAGATTGAAATTGATTAGCAAGGAGACCATTAACCATTTTTCTCCTTTGTAATCTCACAATTTCCTAGTCATAGAAAACTTCACACCAATTAAAGTTAATTTCTTTGTTTAAAAGAAACCAGACATACTAGTCTAGCTAGACCATACCTCTTATGGAATAAAACAACAACTTAACATCACATAATTATGCTTCCCTCACAGCTAGAAATATTAAATTCACATTGACTCCTCCTGCAGCATGCACCTTTACAGATTTTACTACTAAGGTCAACCTCATTATAAATTTATAAACTTTCTTATTTAAGGTAACTCATATGTAAACAGGACCTGATCGTTTCTTACATAGTTCAAAATCCAAGACCGACTCAAACTATCGAATCTTTAATGGACCCTTTTAACATAAAGGCTTACTTTTGATCTGAACTTAATGGATCTTTTAGCAGATCTAAGTTGATTACATTCCCCATCTAAAATTTCATATTTGGAAATCTAGACTATTGGTCTATCAAGTTTACTTAGTTATCTAAGGTCAACCAAATTAGGAGACTTCCTTAGCCTATAAACTTCACTGCGAAATAGCTAGGATAACTCCCAATTCGTGCTTTTACTCTACTTACAAGTACCCATTTCATAAGGACTTAACTCCAAAAATCTTAACTGATTAAAAGAGTACTTTCTTGTCATTCAATGAAACTAATTGTAAAGGGTGAGGAGATATTCATCATCTAGTGTTATCCATAGGAGATCATTCAAATAAACTTATGTAATGTTCACAATAGATACTCTAATTATAACTTTTCAGTAACTCGTACGTACTTACTTGCAATTTCAAGAAGTTTTGTCGCTTACCTCTTGACGATTCTTTGGAAGTGAACATTTTATTCTTGGCTTATCGAATGCAGCTCCTTTTCTAGTCCGACCAACTTGTATTTTTTCTTCTCCAATTAAGCTCAATAAGCCCAAGTGTTTGCAACCTATGCTCTGGCGGACGAGCCTTGAAGTCAAGCTTGGAGATTCATTTTCCCCTCCTCCAGTACAATCCATGCATCCAAAATGAAACACAAATAATTGATTAGTCGACTTAACAACCTTCATACTTACTTATCGCATGTTGAGCTCATTAGGCCCTAGTGTTGTAACCTAATGCTCTGATACCATATGTCACATACCCAATTAAAGTTAATCTCAGGATTTAGTAAATTTAGTAAATTACTTTTCACATTCCAAACATCTGTTGTTGATTTCTTACTCTTTCAATGCATACATTTAACCTGAACAAGATTATCATACAAGAAATCTTCATGACATTAATCCATGACCATTATAATTCAGCAGATACATCCTGACACAACAATACACATGCACCATAAGAAGACATATCAGTAATTGACATAACATCTCCATTGAACCAAACAATAACGCCAATTTGAACACACATAAGATCGAGACAATGATATAGGTGGTTCACCCCGACTGGGCTACGTCCACAAAGGCAGGTCATATTTTTTCTATTATTCAAGAGGAGAATTACATCCAACAACACACATGTTGCAATAATTTCCTTCCATATGCTCGAAGTCTCTCTCATCGAGAGCATCGATGTGAATATCGAAATTTATGGGCTGTGTCCACAAAGTATGTTGCATCATATATTTATAAAAAAATAGAGTTTACATCTGCAACACCATTGTTGCCTTAACCAAATTCCACTTTTCCCAAGCCCCTCGGATAACAGTCATTTTCAAGACAGTCAAGGCTAACATAATTTTATAGGAAAATGTCTCAGTATTATTAAAAATTGTTGGAATTCGCACTAATATTTAACTTAAATAAAAAAATGCACTTTTAATACATTCATATGTTAATGCTCACATTTCGGCCAGAGATCAATACTCCGTTCTAAAATTTATAAACTAGTAGTCATGATATTAGCAACGATACTTTTAATATATCCATGTTCGTGCTCCTTTTAGCCAGAGATTAACACTTTGTTCTAAATATATAAGCTAGTAGTCACGCTATTAGCAACGATAATTTTAATATCTCCATGTCCACCCTTTTAGCCAGAGATTAACACTCTGTTCTAAATATATAAACTAATAGTCATGATATTAGCAACGATATATTTAATATATTGATGTTCATGTTTCACAGATATATAACTAAAAATATACAACCGTTCCGTGCCAGTCAACCAACAAGGTGTAAAGGAGAAAACCCCATTACTCGATTTCAACCCGGCCAGACATAGATTAATTCTGTTCATCAAAGTAAAAAGAAAAAGCATATCTAAGATGTCGTGCACATCTCTAAAATTACTGGGCAGATATCTACTTGCTACGTCGCAGACAGAAATACTTTAACATATATGCAGAGATTTACTAAAATGTGCAGAGAATTTCTTGCCCCGTTATTTGTTAGATGTCTGAAAAATAAAAACAAAAGTAACCTAGCCTCAACTCTGTCGTTACCCCGTCTTACAGAGATCTCTAAGGTATTCAACTGTACCGAGTTTTAACTCCTATTATTTAATGTGTATTATAGAGCTTTATCCAGAACTCAAACTCGACTATTAACACAGCATGTCTTTTAACCGGAGAAAAAAGGGTATATACCTCAATCTCAGAGGTAAGGCATTAGCCAAGGTTCAACAACATAACCCAAAACACTTTATCCAGTGCTCATACAATATTCACTTAACAACATATAATATCTTAATAACGAAAGCATACCAATACATAAATAAGGTAACGTAGATGAGCAACGATAGATTTTACACATAACTAAACAATACCATAGTGCAATTCTACCACATCGATTTTCTAACAATCGATAAACACACATTCAAAGTCGTTCCATGGTTTTCTATCCACGATTTTTACTGTAAGGAAGAGCATACTACACGGCAGATATCTGTTCCAGATTCACATTCCCTATTTCTGAATGCATACTACCTACAATACCACAGCCAGATCGCATATGCATAATACTCATCAAAACAACAAAAGATCAATATCAAGATCATGTTGGGGTTCAACATACAGGTCGCACAATTGCAACAAAGAGTACAGAACAAGCGTTCTCTTCGCAGAACTCAAGCTTAGGATTGAGCTACGCCGAGAACAGGCGTTTTAACCTGGCGGTACCTAACGTTTTTCCAATGTTAGTAATCTAACCAAAAGTTGAACAACTCCAGGGTTCAAAAATCGGCTCTACTATATGTATAGAATAAAGATTGTCAGGAATTAGAATTCACTTAGAAAAGTATTATATGCAAAACTCTGCTATAATAGTAAACTCATCAAAATAAGGGATCACCCACATGAGCGTGAGCTCTGTCTAGCTAAGGTAAGCAGGGTTCTTGATATTAACGGAGCGTGGGCTCTATTTAATGAAAGGTATGCCTAGATCCTGGCATGAGCATCTGTCTAAAATGAAGGCAAGTCGAGATCATGGTACTAGCTTGGTGTGAGCTCTGTCTAGTGAATGTATGTCGAGATCCTGGCATGAACAGAGCGGGAGATCTATCTAAAAGGAAGGTAAACCAAGATCTCAATAAGAAGAGATCGATATAGTGATATACTAGAAAAATATACTGAGGTCTTCGATCTACTGAATAACATGCTGTAATAAAATGCAGATGCAGGGCTTCTGCAATTTCATTTGTGATAAATATGTGCAACGAAAATACACTTAATAATGATCATTCTCTAAAAGGTAAATATAGAGTTTTACACAAACCCTTTAGTGAAAATTTGTGTAGAGAACTATGCAGCAAACGAAGAAGACTCGTACCACAAGTCAACCGCAAACATCGATCGCTACTCCAGGAACTCCTTCACGTGAGAAAAGTGTTATGCGCCCCCTTTCTTTCCAGGGAATTTTGACCGTGCAGAAAGAATGTACCAAAGGAGATCACCACCGCACTCTAACTCGGCGATCTATGCCCTCCCATACAAATCAGGAATAGCGAAAACTCGATGCATTCCCAGAAACTCTTGTAAACGCCCATCCCAATACTCAAATCCAATGCTCAGAAATGATAGAGCGTAACGCCTTTCTCCCCCTTTTTTACTCAGATCTCTCCAATTAAATAAAAAGGGAAAGGCCGTAACTCCAACTCCACTTGAGTGCCAAGTGGTGGAAGAACAACGATTTCCTTTCCAAGTGGAAGAAAAATGGAGGAAACACACCCGAGGAGAATCTCGGTAGGTAGGGAGAATGTCCCCTTCACTGAAGTTTGATTCCTCCTTTTAAGGAACATTAACACTTAGATACAACTGCTAAATAATTACATCCAGTGCTCACCGTTGCTCAACATGGGGAGCTCAAGATAAAAATGGATTTAATTTCTATAATTGTTAACTTAGTTAAGTACTAGTTATCTCGTGACCTATGTTATAGCAATCTTTAATAATTTCATCTCTCGTGTACCACTTCCTTGGCAAATACGAAGTGAACCCTTGATATACCTAGGCTTATGCGTATGTGTCAATGACCATCCAAGCATTCATCCTTACTTTTGTTTGATCAACTAAAATATGAGATTCAATAAATGACTTCATTTAGACCACTCCACTAGTATTATTATTATTCGTCTTCTATATATATATGCTAACACATGACCCATGATAAATATACTATCCTCATTCCACTTTAGAATAAATGGCATTGTAAGCCACATATTATTTTATTTCTGGATAGTTATATTATCCTCATTCTACTTTAGAATGAATGGCATTTTAAACCATAATTATTTATTCTAAATAAAAGTTCCTATGGATGTCTTCATACCAATATACTTCTTCTTGGTATATCCACGTCTTAAAGTAGTACAAAATGGTACTTTGTAACTTAGTCTCACTTAGGCTTGTGGCCGTAATAATAGTTAGGATTTAAGCTATTATGATATTTTTTTTTTTTTATTCGCCATTTCCTTAATACTGATCTTAATTAAATTGATAACTATAGGTTTCTCTTTAGGGAAACGTTTTCTTCAAACTTCCAATAGAATTAATTAACCCTGATGACCATTCCTCTTGTCATCCCATGGTCACTGTGCATCCACAGATTTTCATTTCTTCCCCCTAGTTTAGTTGTCGTCGATTAGTTGCATCACCGCCTCTTAAGTTTACAAATTATAAACTAGCAATTAAAACACATGAGTTACCGAGTTTACTAGTGGGGGCTTGGCCTTGAGCTCCTCACTAGTAACCAAGTGTACAACAATATTTTCATTTTTAACATAATGGTCACAAAGGAGGGATATCACACGCACCTCCGTAATGCATTTAAAGCAATTGGATCTCCCATGGAATCCTTGTCCATGGCCTCATGCTCCCTTTCTCTCCAAGTTAGAACCATCTTGCATCAACCATGCCCATTCCATGCATTAGTTTTTGGTTTTTTCATTTGAACTGCGGTAGCCGGGGCTTCACCTCTTCAACAGGGGTGGGTACCCACGAGTCTGCCTATAGTAAACTCTCACAATTTCCACGTGACCGCGAATTTTACATAGACAAACCCGCGAGTACGAATCTCTAGGTTTTAAAAATTTGCTTAAAAACCCAAAAACATCATTAAAAACTTAAAACAATGGATTAAATTGATAGAGTAGGCAAAGATAGCTTGCCTGCAAGTGACGGTGTTCGTTTTCGTGTCCCGAATTGATCACAATCGACGTTTTGAAGTAAGAGGGTTTTTCTCCTTTGCTCCAATGGTAAAATGGTTTTGTGAGTTATATTTTCCAATTTGACACTATTTATACAAATTATTTCAAATTTTTACCCCTCTTTATATAGTTTCAAATTCCTTTTTTAATTTTATTTAATCCTAATGACCCTTTTTGAGTTGTTTTTTATTAGGTAAAGCTTTAAAAGGTGCTTTCTCACTATCAGTTGCAAAAGGTGACTAATAAAAAGGTTTGTTTTCTTTTTGACATGTCAGTTTAGCTCAACACATTATATCTATTATGTCATTTCATGTCATTTTGAAATCTTCTTTGTTCGGTTTCAACTACCATTTTTTCTGCTAATCTGTTGATGTTGATGCTATCTACAGTCTATCTATCATTTGAAATATCAAGGAACTTATATGTTGTACATCATTTTTACCTAATATTAAGTTCCTTGTTCCGATAGAGTCTTTTTCATGCTCTTGTTAGACTCCTTAAAATTAACAATATTGTCGAGCATACTTGTCTTGTTCAAATTCGTTAAAGGACTTGAATAGATATCCACTTAGATATAAGTTTACCCCTTTTCCATATCTTTGTCGATTACTTATGAAAAACGTATACTCTGGTCATAATGATTAGAAGAGTCCTCTCTCGTGCAATTTTACACTTTTTGGGGCGAGGAGGCTAACTTTACGAAAAAGTATAGTATGGAGTTCTTGTTTAAGTTTTCCAGAGTCCCTAAATATGAAAACATCGACGAGCACATACCATCTCGGGCTCGATATTAAAATCCATGAGTAGGTGTATGGAGTTATTGTTTAATTTTTTCAGACTCCTTAAATATGAAAACACTAGCGAGCACAAACAGATCCGGGCTTGATATTAAAATCCATGGATCCATAAAATATCGAGTACTAATCTATCTCTTCTTCAAACTCGTTAACACATGAAGAAGGTCTTGAGTTTCCCTCCCATGGACTCGTTAAATTACACATGGTTGGACTTATACCAAGCATTCTTCTCTCCCCTCTTCGAGCTTGTTTCAAAAATGAAGAAAGACCACTGAGTTTGCTTTCTTGGACTAATTAAAATCAACAAAAAGGACATTCTTTAACAAAAAGAGAAAAGGGAAGGGAAATCTCCGCTATTTCATTTCATTTATGGCAACAGTCTATCCTTCAACATAACACCTTTTTGAGTTTATAAAAAAAGTTGGATTCTAGTTTTGGCCTTAGGATAAACCTGATCTTAGTGTTTTTACTCCTCTGATTGGTTACTCTTCCAATCATATGGAGAATTTGTTAATGTCTCCTACATTATAGATTTATATCATGGTTCCTTTGTCTTCAAAGCTGCCTAAGTCACGCTTGTGTCGTGCTCATTGTTCAAGGATAGCCCATGTGTCATCCATTCTGATGTTGCCTTGATCTCATGTGTCGACCATTCCTTGGTATCAGTATGTTTCATCATGTAATCAGTCCTACTCTAGACCAGATCAACCTTTGATTGTTTCTCATGTTGGATGATGGAGGATGCCTTAAGGCCTCCCTTCCAATGGAATTATTCCCATCAACTTCAACTCATCTTTATCTGGGAATGAAGTTTAGAGTTTTCAGTATTACCTTGGGGATTGCAGTCATCAGTGGCAGTTTCCCTCGCTATTGGGTAGTGGGAATACATCAATGTCTCCTACTCGATGAATTCTTCAGGTGTTCGACTTCAAGGCCTCTTATTCACACTTGTTAGAATGTACTTGGTACCTTGGACTCCATTTTCATTATTGGTGGGTGTCCTTGCATTTGTTAACGGTTTTTCATTATTGGCCAGTAATCAAACGATGTCCTCCATGTTCGACATCAACTCATTTATTCACATGGTTAGGATTCGTACCTTTACACGGTTTAGATGAAGACCTTGGGCCTATAATAGCATCATCATATTTTGTTATTTCCCAAGCTGCGTAAGACTGAGCCACACCCATTTTTTGGCTCTTGATGAGACATAGATTCAACTTGTTGTTATGGCTATGATCTCCTATTTTGACATGGATCCACGATTATATTTCAGTGGCCATGCTATATACATCTTTCTGTTATGTATTGGGTATCATGTTCTACCATTCTGAACATCTCTTAATATCAATATTGTAATTCCTCGTTGACCTCGTTTCTGTTTCAGGTATCGTTTGTGATCTCATCCTATGGTATTTTTGCTACCCTTCTTCCTTGACTGTAATGCATTTCGGCCATCATTTCCCTCTGACCTCATACATTAGGGGGAATCTATTATCAGTCAAATTAGCAATTCTTCGTCCGTGACCACATTTTCCTGTCGGTCACACAAAATGACACTATGGATGGAAGAGCTTACTTGACCCTAGATGACTTGGATATGAACCTTTGCGATCCTTAATAAACATATTTTTTGCAATTATTTTGAAGCATAACCGTGAATTTGATATTATCTAACACGCAAGCTAACCGCGGGTGTTTATACAAACAACCCGCGGGTATCATTTAAAATGTTGCACCTGCTAGCTGCATGGAATAAGAGCTGCAAGTCACTTGCTGGTTTTACAAAGGCATACTTGCGAGTATCTCGAAAATTTTTGAAAAAATATATAAAAAGCACGCATTATGGATTAGTTTAGGTAGTTATTCAAACTACCTTAACTTCCTAAGCCAACTTCCTTTCGAACCTTCCCTCCTAGCCTTGCCATAAATAGAAGGGGAGAGGCATGAGAAAGGGAAGCCAACTTTGGTAAAGAAATCTTGAAGGAATACTTACTCAAGAAAGAGGAGCAGGAGCCCAGGGTCTGATTACAACAGTGCCAGTTGCAGGACAAGTATAACTAGTTGTTATTTATGCAAATAAAATCAGAGATTTATTTTCAAATAGCACCTATCTTTGTGTAAAATTGATGTTTGAATCTGTCATATGAATCGATATATGAGTTTCAATTTCAATTTTTTATCTTTATATAGTCAAATTGCTTTGACAAAGGTAGTTTGGTTGTTTGCGGGTCCATCAGTTGGAGCAACGTAGCAGTGGATCGAGAAGATTGGATTTCAAAAGCTTGGATCAACCATCGATTATCCAGTTATGAACCTCATCTTGAATCCTATTTCTTTTATGAACGGAAAGAAGTATCGAATGTTACATGTGGTTGCTTTTTTGTTTCTGCAATAAAACTTTATGTACGTTGGTGACCTCCATTTCCGAGTCATAGGTTATTAAACCACACAACAAAAAAATTCATTTTCAACCCAATCACAAAAGCTACATATTTATCAAACAATAGGGCATCAAGCAAAGATGCATCAATCAGTCAATCAAATACAAATCCATGAACTAGTGTCTCCAATCTCAACATTTGATATCAAAACCTCATTAATCTTTCCTTTGGACATTATGACAACTCCTAATGGGCTCAAACTAGAGTATCTTCACTACATCCCATTAAATGAGATTAATATCTAGTTGAGGTTCCCATTGTGAAGTATTTTGGGGTGTATTTATGGAACCACATTATGGTTGTTGTTACTAGATGTTTTGACTACGAAGACTTCCTAACATTATTCATGTAAACCTCTTGAAGTTCAAGAGTGAAAAACGTTGTATAGTATTTTACTAATGTTTGTACTTCTTCTTTGTTAGATTAGACCACATGATTTTTCATTTAAACATAAATTATATCTTATAAACCCAACGTATCTATTTGAAATATTCAAAGCCAATACCATGATGTTTTGAGATTTATGTGGTGGTTTTTTAGGATAAAGATTTTTTTTTTGTATTGATCCCTACGTGAAAAAAAAAAACTTGCTTTTGTTCAAACCACTAGGTTATATTCAACTGGATTTAGAATTATTTTTCAAAATTAAACAACGTGCATATCTTTCAACCTTTAATGATTCAAGATCAATTTTTAAAAATATGTAAATAAAGTCTTAAAAAATTATAAATATATTTATTTTATTTTGATAAAATGAATTTATTTTTATTGATAAATGAAAAACGTTATTTATTTTAACATCTCAATACAAAAGAGTTAACCATTGATCCATAGATGAGCATGGATGTTTTTTGCTCATCTTCCATTATCCATATATGAGCTTGTACGTCAGTGTGACCTCCGAGTTGCAGCATTGACCACGTAAATCAATTGATAACATATATAGATCATGACAAATACCTCGTGGGTGCGTTGTACCAAGTCAATCAATCACATTCTCACTTTAAGTAGGATAGAGAATTGTCACGAATGCAAGTGGTATCTGTTATATTGCATTTTCATATATTTATGGGCTATCTTTGTTGAACATAAGGTTTAATGTTTGTGGGTGTGGGTTATAGTTTTTATTGACCTTATTTAAAGGTTTTGAATTTATAAAGAAAATGAAAAATAAATGTTATTAAAGTTATTAAAATTAAATGTTTTGTGACTTGAGTAGTGTTTAATTTTATGTACACATTAAATTTAGAGGTTACTTTAAATTATATGATCTTAATCTTGATATTAACTATTTGGTGTATGATAAAAAAATGGAATGAAGTAACTTATTTAGAGTTACAAAATTGAAATATAAATATCGTAATCTTGATCTAAAAGATTATATATATATATATATATAGATAAAAAAATGGAATGAAGTAATTTACTTAGAGTTACAAAATTGAAATATAAATATCTTAATCTTGATTTAAAAGAATATGTGTGTGTGTGTGTGTGTGTGTGTGTGTGTGTGATTTTTAAAATAATTAGACTTTTATTTGTTTTGTAATGTTTCCACAACGTTTTGGGCTTATGTTGATGTTGATCATATGTTTTTTGTGGTAGAATTCACTTGAGTGTTTAATGCCATTTCATGTTGCACTTATCTGTCATATCCCTTCAATTATTGGGGCTAAAATATGTGACTTGCTCCCTAAGCCTAGATAACTATAGATGTAGCTTCCTAATCTGCATATCCCCTTGACTGTGTGTGTGTGTGTGTGTGTGTGTGTGTGTGTGTGTGTGAGAGAGATTTTTAAAATAATTAGACTTTTATTTGTTTTGTAATGTTTTTGTAATGTTTCCACAACGTTTTGGGCTTATGTTGATGTTGATCATATGTTTTTTGTGGTAGAATTCACTTGAGTGTTTAATGCCATTTCATGTTGCACTTATCTGTCATATCCCTTCAATTATTGGGGCTAAAATATGTGACTTGCTCCCTAAGCCTAGATAACTATAGATGTAGCTTCCTAATCTGCATATCCCCTTGACTGTCGGAGCCCCCAAGCATGGGTCGAATAATGAAGAACAAAGGATGTTTATTAAGGCTCGGAGGGAAATAAACGGCACCAACCTTTGTTGAATCAGGGGTAGCCAAGCCCGAGCTCTCGTGATTTGATTATTATAATATTAGTTTTAATGTACTTAGAGAATTGAGATGTAATAACCACTCTTGAAGAGATTAGATCCATATTACCTATGGTTTATTAAATACACCTTATTATTCTCTAGAACACATAGTTGTAGATGCACTTAATTAATCTCATAGTGTCATAGTTGTAGATGCACTTAATTAATCTCATAGTGTCCAAATTCATTAATTACAAACAACAAAGAGAAACAATAAAAAAAAATTATCAATGAAATTTAAATATTATTATTTAGAAATTTAAAGAAATAATGAAATTCTGAAATTCTATTATTATTATTACAACAAACAAGAAAGAAAAATATAAGTGGAATTTAAATATTATTATTTTTAAACTATCATCATCATCATTATTAAGTTTTGTAAAATATTATATTTGATTAATATAGAGGAACATGTTATAATTTCTTTAATAATAAGGTGTAAAATTCTTTAATATTAGGATCTAAAAGATAATATGGATTTATTTCATAGTTGTATTTATGTTTATCCAATTTACTATATATCTAAATTCATAATTTTAATTGTAAATTTTCATTAGATATTTTGTATAATATTTTTTTCTTTTTAGATTTTATACACATTATGACACCTCTCTAGAAAGTGGCTTTATACCAACATATAAGGACAAATGTTACAATCTCCTTCCCTAGAAAGTGGCTTTAGACCAACATATAAGGACAAATGTTACCATCTCCTTAATATTATGGTGTAAAAGTATTTAATATCAAACTATACACATTCATATAGATCTATTTAGTAGTTGAATTATTTATGTTTTTGGATTTAATACATATATTTTTTAATTTTAATTATAAATCTAAATTATATATTTTTTATAACAATTTTTTGGAAAGTGCCTTTAGATATATTAAGCCTTCTCTTATTTACCCGTCTTAACAAACGTGAAGTTAAGATAGATTTAGGATAAAATATATATATATATTTTTATTATAAAATATTGTATTTAATTTACATATGTTGGGAAGGAAAAAATATGAAAGAACATCTCCATGCCTAGTAGATAATGACGCTATTACATAAGGACTTGGATAAGGGTATATAATTATTTAACAATATATGCACTATAGTAGAGCCTAGTATGAACCAAATTTTTAATTGCTAAGAAATTAGACATGACCATCTTGGACCAAAATAGCGTATAAGGAGTCATCCAACTATATCTAGAATGTTTTTCAAGCATATCAAATGAAGGATGCTAGATCATAATAGAAGATTTGATTTAGACACCTAAAGGTGCATTAGGATCCCAAGAAAATTGTGGTTGGTTGGGAGAGTGTGTATAGGGTACATTTTATTTCAAAAATGGTGTATAAACTTTTTGTAGAAATCATGTCCTCTTAAGAAAATTTTGAGTTCTATGGTAGAGTAAGCCTATTTAAAAGGGTTTTAACATTGGATGGTTCAACTTGAATTCCAATGTCGATCATAACAAATCCTATAGAATGAACAGTACATTGCATAAATGAAAATTATAAATTGTAAGTAAATAATACATCCAAAATGACGTGGACATGGTGGAGGAGTTCACCCCTCTTGTTAAATAAAAGATGTCATCAATGTAGATCATAACAAAACATCACAAATGTGGTTTGAATATATCATTATTGAGCCTCATAAACATTGTTGGAGGAAATTAGTGAGACCAAATGATATAACCAAACATTCGAAAAGACCAAATTTAGTTTTAGAATGACTTTTCCAAGTATTTCTAGACTTTCATATGAACTTTATGAGAACCTTTCTAGAGGTCAAGCATAGTAACATAATGAATCCTTACCAATTGATCCAATAGATACTCAATCCTTGGACTCTAAATGGGCCCTTCAACTCCCCATTTCACCGCTAGGGAGGATCATCACACTTCCCCCGCTTAGAAAAGAATTTCCCTAAAAGTTTGATGTGAACAAGTACAATCATAAATGAGGTTCCCATGTACAAGTGTTAGCCACTATGCCCAAATAGTCCAATAAGCCGCTCCCTAAGCCTAGGTGACATGTACGATTGTTGACTACAATATTGAAGAAGTAACCAATGTCCGATGTGCAAGGACTAACTACAATGTTGATAATCCAAGGTAATCATCCATAAACATAGGTGCCATATCTAGGTGCTAAAGTTGACATGCAAGTAATGGTACCTATGCTCCATGAATCTCTAAGTGTTAGGCTTCAAATACCAACGATGGTCAAGTGGATCCAAATAAATATAACTATCCCCCCCAAAAAAAATTCTCCATGTAACAGTAAAAGGATGACTCTAAAAGGATCTCTACTATATTAGAATAAGCATACTGAAAATTA
Source organism: Larix kaempferi (assembly GCA_027924585.1). Classification (NCBI taxonomy): domain Eukaryota; kingdom Viridiplantae; phylum Streptophyta; class Pinopsida; order Pinales; family Pinaceae; genus Larix; species Larix kaempferi. Next base: position 7,436,484 of record BSBM01000358.1, on the reverse strand, counting down.
GTGGACACCAACTATTATTGTTCTTTCTCCATGAGGTTCTCTTCATATGATAGAGAAGAGTCATAAAAGAATAAGATGAAGTAGTTATTTTCCCAAAAATTACAATTATCCATAACACACTCCTCATAAGAATCTTCTAAATCATATCATGTAGATATTTCTTGGTTATACTCTTCAATGATAAAATCATATGTGGTATCAAGGATACAATTAGATCCTCAAATTTATGACTTGTCTACTTCATCGGTTTCAAATTTGCACACATATCCTATAAATATTTTGTCACCCACATTGTTCGTCCCATGGGATGTTCCACCACCTTTTGCATTCTCCATTTTCATGAGAGTTTGAGAGAGGAATTTTGCAATGGGCTATAGCATACTTGATATCAATTGGAAATATATCATATGATATGTCAAATCACTTCCCTGATTTTTGGGGGTCAAATAATGTTGGTATGGTTGCAATCTAATCACCCTATTGAATGTTTCCCATGGGGCTAGAGCAATAGATAATGAGTAATAAATATGAGAAGTTGTAAATGGAAGGTCACAAGTTTAAAATCCCATGGCAACTAGCTTACAAAAAAAAATCAACCTATTGAATGTTATGTCCTCTACAAGACCCATAATAGCCATGAAAAATCTGTAAAAACGAAGGTTCCAAATGTCAATATATCTTTTATCCACGGGGGCTTCACTAGAAGGCAATATAATATCACGTTCATTCATATTATGGTATTAAATATTCATGAAAACCTAAAAAATATATTGCTTATATATTAAGGGGCAAAGGTTTTTTTTAATTTAATGTAACAATACAAAAATAATTGGGGGTCTTTTTTATATGGGCGGGCTGACAAATATCCGCCAAATGGAGATGGAGGGATCATGGTCGAATGAGAAATCAAGTTGAGGCAAGGCTCAGGCTTACTAGTGTGTAGGGAAATCGCGTCTTGAGGCATGCTTGAGGCCAGGGGTTTCGTGGTGAAGTGGGTTTTCAGTCGATCATAGTCAAGAGACAGTGTTCATTGACAGCCAATTGTTACCAATAGCACTCAGCCAGTTGTTACCAATAGCCTTGGGAGGATCAAAGCCTCCAAGGCCTGTTATAGGCCCTCGATAGGGCTTGGGGGCTTGAAGACCCAACCACTTGTGCCTATTACAGGACTTGGGAGGTTTATTCAGCCTCCTAGAGCTTGTTACAGGCCTTGGGGGCTTGGATACCTAGCCCACAACAGGCTTAGTCAATGATTGGAGAACTGCAACATGCAATCTAAATGTTGTACTATGTGCATTGGCTCTAGTGACATACAAGAAGTGATCTCCTATCTCTTCATTATACAATTAGATGTTGCAAATCATAATGATACGTGGTTGAGTAATTGCATTGTGGGTGAAGTACCGTGCATCCACAATATACATCGAAAGAAGCAAGGTGCATTGTAGAATGCATGTGGGATCATAAGAGGGGTATCATATCAATATTCTAGGTAGAAATATAAAGGGGTATAAAAAATGTTAATGAAAAAAATGATACATACAATATCTAGTGAAGATAGGGGTTTTTTTAAATTGGGAAGGCATATTGGGAGGGGGTTAAAAAAAAACAATTTTGGAAGGTATTTTCCAATATTTAGTGAAATTAGGGCCCATTGTTTCATATGCCACGAACGAACGTGTATGATAGCGGTTTATTGAGTGAAGTCCCCGTGCTTTTATCTGGACTTTGATTTCAGCGATTTTTTTTAAGTCATATATTTTGCAAGAAGAATAAAATCTACAATTTGTTTCTAGAAATTCTGCAAAACATACTCAGAAACTAATATGAATGTCATGACCCTCTTTTTCCCTTTGAAAATCTATAAAACACAAGGAAAAAATATCTCTCTTTTGGGCTCTAGAAATTTCTTTGATACCACTTGTTATGTACCTTAAATATCGATATGAAATCACACACAAGATAACAAAAACTCTCAATTATTTATTGATAAGAAAAACCTTAGGGCATGGAAACAAGTTATAATTGACCCTTTTACCCATTCTGCGAAAAATACACAGAAACTAATATGAATGTCATGACCCTCTTTTTTCCTTTGAAAATCTACAAAATAGAAGGAAAAAATATCTCTCTTTTGGGCTTTAGAAATTTCTTTGATACCATTTGTTATGTACCTTAAATATGGATATGAAAACACACACAAGACAACAAAAAATATCAATGCTTTATTGATAAGAAAAACCTTAGGGCAGGGAAACAAGTTACAATTGACCCATGTTCACTTTCCTTTTAAGGTTAGGTGACCTCTAAGTGAGTTAACCCCCGAACAAAATATTCTTTTACAGTAGGAGTCCATACTTACTTATAGATCACAATAGAATCCTAACTATATCAACCTCTTAACTACCTAATGGACCTTATTTAATGAGGCCACATTACATTATTCACTCGTAACTACCATAATGCCTAATTTAATAACTTAAAAAACATAATAAACCTAGTCACCTTAAATTAAATATGTATATTCACAAACTTCAATTTTAAATTAGATTATTATAGTTTTATTGTTATGATACTTTGATTAACATAAAACATTCAAAAATATATTTTTTAAAAATGTTAAATAAAATATATATTTTTAATTTGTAAAGATCCATTTTAAACATGACTTTATTAAATTTTATTTTTAAAAATGAAAATCACATAAATATTATTACTATTTTAAAAACTACAATTATAATTGGATTTATCTAAAACATTGTTATACCTTTCAATAAATATTTAGCTTTCTCCCCCTTCTACTATTTTCACGGGATCCCTAATTTCACTAAATATTGAAAAATGACTCCTAAAATTGTATTGTTGAACCCCCTTCCCAATATACATTTCCAATTAAGAAAGCCCCTAATTTCACCAAATATTGTAGGTATTCATTTTTATCAACCCATTTTCAATACCCCTTTATATCATATTATCAAGTTGTAGCAAACATGATTCCTAACACATCTTAGTATAAGCAAACATGATGGTAAATAAAATAATAGTATAATGATAATAATGATCCCATGGGGATTTCAGGGTGAATGATACATTTGTAGCATTGGATAGTGGAATACCCAACCAAATATTAATGGGGAAGGAAAAATGTATAAAAGGAAACCTAGTCAAGAGATCAATGTAACAAATAATGTAAAAGAATGATAGTCCAATAGTCATTGAAACGCTTAGAAGAGATGATAATTGCAAATGTTTTACACCATAGCCTATCAATCTACCAATTTTGTATCATGTAAATACAAGTATAAACATGTAGAACTCATGTTTTCTATAATCTAAATAAATTGCAGGTATGAATTGAGCCCATGATTTGGAGGTATGAATCCATCCCACCATTTGGAGGTTATTCCTTAGACCACCCAAATAAAATAACCCCAAATATTTATATTACTATGTCAAATTAAAAACCCCTCTTTGCCTCTTAATACAAGGAAATATATTTTTGAGATTTTTAAGAGTATTCAAACCCCAATATGAATAAACTTGATATGATATTGCCTTGTGAGTGAAGTCCATATGACTATTTCATTGTATTTTAAAAAATTAACATAAAAATTTATAAAGCAAAAGTTGCCCCACCTTTCACATAAATAAACATTTTTGGGTTAAAAACATTATTGTTATTTTAAAAAACATGGATAAAGAACATTGCTAAACCTTCCAATAAATGTTTCGCTTTCACCACCTTCTCAAACATGCGTGATTATTTCATTTCCTCCATACAAAAATTAACGTAGCTTTATAAAAAAATTATAAAATTTAAACCTTCCTTTGACGCGTTCTTATAACAATCAATTCGTGATCTAATCATGAAAACTAATGTATTTATAAGTAGTCTACAGTGTACGTTGTGACTAACGGCTACCTAATTCAGTGATTCCATTTCCAAACCTACCACCTCCTAAACCCAACTACTTCCGAGTGACTTGTCTTGTCTTCTGCGGTTGTTACTACGTGCCAAAGCTTTCATCTATTTAACTTTGTCTTGTCTTCTGCGGTTGTTGTCGAGAAGAGTAGGGCTTTTTGAGAAGAATCTGAAGCTGAGGTGCAAGGTGCGAGTTTAGGATTTATCAATGGAGAACGCTCACATATATGGCTCCCCAGTTCAGTTGCGTGTAAAGGTAATAAGGTCTGTCATGGTGCCACCTTCCCGACCTTCTCCCAAAACCATCCTCTATCTTTCCAATCTGGACGACCATCTCCTTGTAAGTACCAGATTCGATACATTGCTTGTCTACAATAATGCCTCTCATCAGATTCATGCCGCCACAGATCCGGTGAAGGTTATTCGGGATGCACTGTCACAAGTATTGTCTTCCTATTACCCACTTGCAGGCCGGGTAAGGAGAACCCACGACGGCTGTAAACTTCACGTAGACTGCACTGGAGAGGGCGCTCTCTTTGTTGAAGCTATCACTCATAACAATTTTTCAACAACTCTGGGAGAATTCGAGGAGCTGAAATCCTCGTTCGAGCAACTGCTCTTTCAGTTTCCGCTCACTGCAAAAGTCGAGGAAGTGCCCCCTCTCATTTTTCAGGTAAGATCTTATTTTGTAATTGTTGTTAATATCTTAATAAAATATGTATTGGTTAATTATTTTTTGTAAGTGATATGATATTTTTGTTGAGTCTAATTGTAATGATTGTATTTAAAGTTTTTTTTATTCCTTCGAAATAACAAGAAGATGATTTTTGGACTGAAAAAAAAATGTATTGGCTAATCACAATTGGTGTTTTATTTTGAAAAAAATAGGTCACGCGCTTCCATTGCGGGAGCTTTGTAGTGGGCGTGAGTTTCAACCATAGTCTGTGTGACGGACGAGGGGCGACCCAGTTTCTCAAGGGACTTGCAGAGATTGCGAGAGGAGAGGCGAAGCTTTCGATTGAACCAGTATGGCAGAGAGAAGATCTGAAACCCTACCAGCCCTATCAGGTCCGTTTTCAACATGAGGAGCTCCTTGAAAGTGGATACTTCGTTAATCCTATTTATCCCCCCATGCCGCTGTGCATTCTAAAAGCCGAGGACCTGGTACTCGATTCAGTTTTTCTCAACTGGGATGCTATACAAAGGCTAAAACGGACCATCGCAGAAGAAGTGAAGGAGCTTTGTACCACGTTCGAAGTCTTAGCAGCTTTGGCCTGGCGAGTGAGAACAAGGGTTCTGGGGATTCCTCTTGATCAAGCTGTGAGGCTTCTCTTCGCTGTGGACGTGAGGAAGGCGTTAGATCCCCCGCTTCCAGAGGGATACTACGGCAATGGTATGTATTTGGCATGTGCACGCAGCACTACAGCAGAAGAGGTTGTCAATGGATCCCTTTCGCAGGCTGTAGTGATGATAAAGAAGGCCAAAATGTCTGTAAATGACGTGTACTTGAGATCGGGCATAGCCTTCCTTGAGATGAAACGCTCTTCTCCAGAGAAATCAGATGTGCGTTTGTGTGTTGAAGACGCGTATCTTACTGACTGGAGGTCGCTCGGATTTAACAAAGTGGACTTTGGGTGGGGTGAGCCCGTGATTGCTTGCCCGGGTAACTGGATAAAATATTTTACATGTCCAATTGCATTTATGGTTCCCCACAACATTAAGAACGGAGCAATGATGGTCTTCTGCGTGCCACGCGCAGCATTGACATCCCTTCAAACGGAAATGCATAATCTGGTCATGTGAAATAGTAGATACAAAAGTATGTATCCTAGGAAATGGACATGTTTTTGGTTGAACATTATTTAGCTTTTTGTAAGTCATTTAATGCAATAGTAGATACAAAAGTATCCTAGGAAATGGACATGTTTTTGGTTGAACATTATTCAGCTTTTTGTAAGTCATTTAATGCAGTTGCAGCAAGTTTGTTGATCATGAAAAATATAAGTGCATTAACATTGTGTTCCAAGTATGTAAGGATACTTTTATGAGTGAAATATAGAAACCAAATTGCAGTGCAGTATTTAATGTTGTTCCTATAAAATTTATAGGTAGTGGGAGTGCAGTATTTAATGTTGTTGTTCCTAAAAATATCTAAAAATATCTGAATCGTTATATTTGATTTAACTATTTACACCCAGCAACACTAAATACTGAAGTGAGTGATTAATATTAACATTTGATTTAACTATTTACATCCAACAACATTAAATACTGAAATGAATGATTAATATTAAAGATTCAATATTTATATATTATTTAAAGATAAAAAGATAAAATAGTTTCATATAAAAATGCTCTCTAGTTCAAAATTTACAATTGAGATTTTGACATGAGTACTTTATTCTTAAAATGGATATAACTATATAATATTTTGTATAATATTTTGTGATGGTTTAAGCAATATATATGTTTATTTAAATTAAACAATAAATAATTATAAATATACATTTTATTGAATTAAAACCATATTAAAAATTATAAAAAAATAAATTTATATTAATTAAGACATATTAATTAATATGTTCCATTAAAAAAAATAACATATATATATTTTCTTAAACCAATACATTTTAAATCTATTTTTAATTTAAAACTAAAAATAACATATACATTTTTGCTTACTTTATTTCTGTAAAAGTTTATAGTTTATAATATGAGGTTGTAAAATTTATGTTATAAAAAGATTATTTTAGATTTGATATAAAAATTTTATAAAAAATAATTTTAAATTTTAATATAATCATAATAAATAAAAAAATTATAATATCTAAATTACATTTAAATTAATATATTTAAAATATTCAATTAAATTTTGAAACATTTTATATCTGATTATTATAATTCAAAATTTATAATATATCATTACTAAATTAAACAAATTCAAATTCGTAATATTTAAAAATATTTTATTAAATTATAAAATATTTTATATCCCAATTATTATAATTCAAAATTTATAATATATCATTACTAAATTTCAATAAATTTATACCGATATGAAATATATAAAATACAAAATTCAATTAATTTATACAATACACAATATTCAAATTTATTTAGTTAAATATATTTAATTTTTAAAAATATTTAAATTAATTAACATAAAATATTTAAAAATATTTTATTAAATTACATTACATTTTATATCAAATTATTATAATTAAAAGATTATAATATATTATTACTCAATTAAAATAAATTCATTAAAATATAAAATATATAATATACACAATTCAATCAATTTATACAATATTTAAAAAAAAAAAATTATGATGATGAAGACGATGATTAAGGTCCAAAATATATCATTATTAAATTAAACAAATTGAAATATATAACATACAAAATTCATTTAATTTAATTTATACAATCATTTTTTAAATTTATAATATATCATTGCTAAATTAAATAAATTTATACAAATATGAAATATATAACGTACAAAATTCAATTAATTTATATAATTTTTTTTTTAAAATTTATGATCATATTTCATGTATCTATATATATCTTTAAAAAAAATCAAATAATTATTCTTTTATTTGATTTGAGTGGATATTAAAGACCATCATCATTATAGACCAAAAGATCTCAATAAACCACCACTACCACCAAATTAAATTGTATTTAAATCAATCAAAAACATATTTTAAAATATAATATTAAAAATAATCAATTTAAATTATATATATGTTTCTTGCTTGGCTTTAAAGTTATGTAATTCAATTTAAATTTGTAAATCAATTGAATTACATAAATTTACATAAGGATCCCAATACATAAGATTGCAAATTAAGCAAGGCTTGTATGTCCATCTCTACACATGCAGCATCTCCCAAAATTCCTGTGTCGTGCGAAACTTCAACATGACTCGTTGATGGATTGTTGGTTGGAGATTGTGTTGATGTTGGAATTTGAGGTGGTCCGTTGGACGCGACCGCTTTACTTGTGGTTCTGAACAAGAGGTTGTCATGTCAACAACTATGTTAGGATCAATGGCAGGATCCACGGTAATGATAGGACCATGTCTTAATATTTCCATTCCCAACCTGGCCTTTTCTCTTAATTCATTGACCTTTTCAATGGGCAGATTCCTTCTATATTTTTTTGTTCCGTTGCGTGAGTTTCCCATATCCAAAAGTCTCTTTAACAAAACTATCAGGCCTACCCCTACAAAAGAAACAACAAATAAGATATTAGTTCCATTATACAATGAACTTGATACATTCCAACATAACTTACCACTTTACAAATTAACACATACAACTACAGACTATGTTAGTTTATTTGTGTTCCAATAAACATCATTATCCCTTACAATTTCAATCAATATAGATGATGGTTGGTCAAGTGTAAAGTGGAGAAACTAGTGTCTTACCTAGCCATGAATTCATAAAAATTATGGTAGTAACACCGTACAACAGAGATGGAAAACCCTAGCCGCCGGCTCCCTCCTCGGCCTCTCGGCTGCTTCCTCCTGCGACGCCATGGCCCTTTCCTTTACCGACTGCCTTGTGGGAAAGGATCTTGATGCCCCCTCAATTTCTTTGGCTGCAAGTTCTCCCTCTCGGATGACACGCCCTTCTGATCCGCTGAAGTCCCCCCGTTCGCTGAAGGTCGAAGCGCTCGATGCTGTTGCGGCTAGCAGCTCAAACCCACACCAGCAAGGCTCGTCAGGCCGTTCGTCGGGTTTTTTTGTGGTGGAAGCTCCGGATCTAGTTCTTCTGGTCAGTCAGGAAGCCGTTCTGCATGTGGACCACTACTCTCAGCGCTCCTTGGTTTGCAGGTTCAATGGTTTTTGGCCGAAGCTTGCAGATCTTCATTCTTGGGTCTTGTCCGCTTGGGCTCCTATTCTGAGCTCTGATGCTCTTATTTGCCCTTGTGCTAGGGGTTTTTTTGTTGTCATTTTTGGATCTCCCGAAGATAGGGACCAGATCTGCAAATCTGGACCCTGGTTTTGGGGCAGATCTGGACTGTCCCTACAGCCTTGGACTCCTTCCTTTGATGCCTCTACTACGGACATCTCCTCAGCACCAGTTTGGGTCCGTTTACCAAATCTTCCCCTCCACTTTTGGGGACCTGAATCCCTGCAATCCATTGGAAATGCTCTTGGGAAATTTCACAGCAGAAGTCCTGAAACAAAAACGGCTTTCACAACCTTTGCTCGTATCTGCGTTGAGATGGACTTCACCAAGGGATTCCCTGCTCAAATCATTCTTCAAGGTAAAGACAGATCTTGGACTGTGAAGTTAGATTACGAACACATAAATTTCAGATGCAGAGTATGTTTTGATACCGGGCATATAGCTGCTAACTGCAAAAATTCAGAAAAAAAGAAATTAGCCAAATCTCGTCGGAAGCCAACTTGGTGGGAGGGGGCGATCCCAGCTCACCAAAGTATTTCAAAGGATCCAGACTCAGAAAAAACCCTAGGTGATCCAGCAGAACAGTCCCCGAAAAAACCCCGGGTGATCCAGCAGAACAACCCGATTCCCACAACGTCTTCAACAGGCCCAAGCTGGGCTGATCTAGCAGAAGAAGCTCTCTCGGATGCCGAACCAGATTAGTCCAAGGAATGGACGAAAGTAATAAAAAAGAAAAAGACTCCTATCTCCAGGAATCCAGTGTTGACGCGCAGTCAAACTGGATCTTTGAAATAATTTGTTTGAACTTCAGCAAGTTTTGTTTGCCTGAAGTAGATGTATTGCAGACTTAGTGCGTCTCTTGTTCCTTTAGAAGACGAAGTTCTGGCCTTATTTGTGATGAAGAATTTTGGTTTGACAGAATTCTAAGATGTATCTTTTGGATGGCTCAGCCATAGTTTTATCAATATAAAACCTACTCGTTTTTGTCAAAAAAAAAACACCGTACAACAGAGATGGCTAGAGATGCCTTGGGAATAGTTTGATAGTTTTTCTACATCAAATAAGGTAAAGAGAATAATTTTACTAATTACACAACGAGGAGGTTTCAAATTCCCCCAAGGAAGGAGAAGTCAATGAGGTAGAGGCAAGTAGTCAAGCTCAAAGGCACGATATTAAAGAAACATTACGATAAACATAGCATGAAGATGAGAGCATGGACAAAATTTCATGAACTAATCAATATAGACCCTCTTCCATAATTGATTCTTAGGATTTTATTCAAATTGAAGAGGCTCAAGAGAGAACCTCATCATAGATGGGAATGTGTGGGGGAGCAATAGTTTAATAGTTTATGCTATAGGTTTTTCTATGGTGTACAATGTGTAAAAAATGGAGGTTTATTAGACCATTTATTTGTATTTTTTTCAAATGAAAAAGAGTTTATGCTAGATATGCCTTGGGAATATTTTGATAGTTTTTCTACATCAAATAAGGTAAAGAGAATAAGTTTACTAATTACACAATGAGGAGGTTGCAAATTCCCCCAAGGAAGGAGAATTCAATGAGGTAGAGGCAAGTAGTCAAGCTCAAAGGCACGATATTAAAGAAAAATTACAATAAACATAGCATGAAGATGAGAGCATGGACAAAATTTCATGAACTAATCAGTTTGGACCCTCTCCCATGATTGCTTCTTAGGATTTTATTCAAATTGAAGAGGCTAAAGAGAGAACCTCATCATAGATGGGAATGTGTGGGCGAGCAATAGTTTGATAGTTTATGCTATAGGTTTTGCTATGGTGTACAATGTGTAAAAGATGGAGGTTTATTAAACCATTTATTTGTATGTTTTTCAAATGAAAAAGAGTTTATGGGTGTGTGCAAGAAGATGAGGGTCACTTTATAAGCAATCATAGTTTTTCAAAACTCGTTTCTGATACATAAAAACATAACGCGTTTCTGATACTTAGCACTTGGTATGGTAAAACCCGAGCCTGACATGTCACTAGACATGTAGGATGGGTAACCACAATGCGTACGTGTTATAAAACTACAAAACACGTATGCGTTATGTAGTTACAAAACGCATACGCGTTATGTAAATCTAAACTCAATTTAAAAACATAGTCCCGACCACCCGTGATGCTCTTCACGCATCAAAAACGTGAATTCAAGGTTGGACGAGGAGGGTTTGTGTGCCCTGGAGTATCAGAGGAGCTCGATTTAGTTGAAGGGGAGGCAAATTCACCGGTGGATTGTCATCTAATTAGGTAATTCAATCACCCATACCATGTTTTTGTCATTTCTTAACCAAAATTACCATTTTTTTATAGTTTAAAACAACCTAATTTTGTAATATTTATAAAATTGGGAATAACCCAAGCTCTAATTAAATTCACATCTCCCTCAACCAAGATGAGTGAATAATTAAAATGAATCCCTTTTCAAAAACTCAAAAATTCCTAATCCAACCAAAAATTGAAAAAAATAGAACTCCTCCCTTTCTACAATGTATCCATCCACATGAAACCCAAATTTCCAACCCTCAAAGGCCATTTCCCATGATACTAATTAAATAATTTTCCTTGGAAATGGCCATAACACGATGAAATGCATGCACAAGCGTGAATAGAAAAAATACATAAAAAAATAGTAACTTGGTTTCTCAATATTTCATCACAATCATTTGTCCATGAACATAATCAAAATTTCATCACAAGTGTATGTAGATATACATTGCCTCTTACTAAGCACCCTTGACTAAATGCCAAAACACATTAACAAAGTGCCTCTCGGGCCTACCCTATCCACACCCTCGATCAATCTACTCAACGCTCAGGGACCGTCGATTCAACTCAAAGACTTCATATAGAAAATCACTATGTTTTTTATTTAATTTTCTAAACTTGCCATACAATGTAGAGATCGATTTTGCAGAGAGAAATTGTTTCTGTTTTGAGAAGTTGACATTGTTGTTATTGTTATTCTAGTCACAATCTCTAGTTGATTATTCAACATCTTAATCATTGATAGTCATCTCAAGTGCATATGTAATCATATTGGCAAGACAAACTCATACATATCCATTTCATTCCATGCCACTTTGTCCTCCCCTCCAACCACAAGGCATAATATGTTGAAATCAATAAATTTAATGTTAGCTTATGAAGTTGATGGAAATATTGTTTTCTGCAAGGGACGTAAAGGCCAAAACATGTCAAAATAACACTCCTAAATTCCAAGAAGTTTAAACCCAAGTTTGCATGGAAAAGTCACCAATGAGGGTTAAGAAGTGCCTTAACTTCTAGAAAGAAGTTGAACGGAAATTACTTTTTAATTGTTAAATGTTTAATTTTAAGTTTTAAATGTATGTAAGTGAATGCCATTAAATTGCTTACTTGAGTTTGATTTAATACATTTTCAATTTTGAAGAGACGTCATTATATACCATGTATATGTTTCTAATGATTTTCGTATTGATGTTTTTATTGCAGTTGCGGCTATGGACACAAATGCCGAGATACTGATTGAGCTTGCCTGCTTGAGGGGCATTAGTGCAGCTTTTAGTGGTGGTAAGAGGATTCTCCGCACACTTGCATCAACCTTGGATGCAATTGTTGACACCATTTTAGAGTCTAGCAATGTACTATATGATATTGCATCATATAGAGAAAGAAAAAGACAAGAATATGCTGATGGGCTAGACTACAATGCAATAAAAAAGTTGAAAATATCCAAAGAGCTCATATTTGCATTGTTTAGGGACCCTCGGACGGGGGAAATCCCAAATGCAAGCAGGGCTCATATCTCCATTGAGTGGTGCACGTTTCAACCATTTGTTGATAACTAGATGGACAAATGGTACATGGTTTTTTATATGCCACCACATAACAACAGGGAAATTCCCTTGTATTTCCTTCGAAAGATGTACGCAGAGTTTGTGTTACATAAACACGTAAAATATTTTGTCATCTTGCAGTTTCAGGGGATCAATGGGGGGATGCCCCAAAACCGACCCAATACGAGGCTTCGAGACTAGGATCGCCCTATCCCTGCACCTCGCAGGAAGTTGCCTAGGCCAGATGTGCCACCTGCACATCATGTTATTCCACATACACGTGATGCATTTTTGAGTTTGGCATGGGCGGTTGTTCGCCATGGCACTATGGTTCAACATATGGGTGAGGAAGGGACATATGTCCCTAGTGTGGTACATACACCAGGTCATCACCATGCAGGACCATCGTCTAGTGCAGGACCATCCACTAGTGCAAAACCATCCACTTGTGTAGGACGATCAGGACATCCCCAGCCTAGTTTTGAGCCTCACGAGTGCACATCATGTGGTTTTCCCTACTATGGTCTTGCCTCAGATGTTTCCTTCAGTGGGTTTTTGACTGAGGTATGTAGATGGTTAATTGTAATAAATTCTTCATTTATTTTTCGTCCTTGTACACATATATATAGTTTGAGCTAACATATTAATTTTGTGAACTTGCAGTTGATGCTTTATGCCAGCAGCAACGCCCGAGAGTCAGATGTTCCATACTATACAGGGGGGCATGATGACACCCATTTGGCAGGCCCATCTTATATAGCACCCATTTTCGTATCTCACACCGAGGTAAACATTTTAAAATTTCAGTTTTTTAATACTTGTTAATTTGTTAATTTCCACATAATTTACATTTTAGTTCACTAATGCTATCTACGATCTAATATTTACAATTATTAAACTTGCAGATGGCAGATCCTTCACTGGGGAAAGCTAATGTGGAGGTAGCACCCATGGTCATACCGTTTGAGGAAACATCTGGGCTCCAGGTAAACAATTAAAAATGCCATTTTTTAAATACATGTTTGTTTGTTGAATCATGCATGTCTAACTACATGAACACTTGCTGACTGTAGGCACCATCCGAGACATCTGGACCACTGCCTCTATTTGTATCTCCGGCTAGGCCATTCATGAACAAGGGTCATGTGTATGTGAGCCGGCTTACTCCTAGCAAGACTCCAACTGCCCACGACCATGGGCTTACTCATACCATGATAATGTATATCCTTCCATTATATTTGTTGTTTAACTTGAAATCCATTGCATAAATCATTTTTGTTAATGTTTGAACTGCATGTTTACTGCATCAGGAACCCGAGTTGTCTACTCAAAACCTCGCATCGATGGTTGATGCAGCAGTCAGTGCTGCATATGCAATGGCAACTGATCACACACAGGTATGTAACTATTTCAGCATGATCTTTACATAGTTTATTATTGTCGTCTATTGTTTATTCATGCATGTCTAACTATTTCAACATTTTGTGATTGTAGCTACCACCAGCAGGAGCAGTTCCTGGCCCCTTGGTTCGACCATCCTGGATGTTCAACCAATGGTTCCATCTGCTACACAAGCAGTGCAATCCCCTTTGTTACTTGAGGTGAGATGTCCTTCAGTGACCAAGTGTTTCATGCACTTTCCATGCACAAGTTGATAATTGTTGAGCTAATGTATTAGTACATAGTTAGTTGAATTTAACAATTGATATTTAATTTGCAGGATCCAGAGACGCACACTGATCCTAGAGATGTGGCTAGAGGATCAACGTCAGGAAAGAACAAGAGGAAGCTTGAGTTTTGATGTGTCTTATGGGATATATGTACATTTGGATACATGTACATGTGGCTTGGATAGTTTTGGACACATGTGCTTTAGGATACTTTTGGATATATATGTGTTTTTCGATACATTCACTTTTGGAGACATGTACATTGACTTCATTGTGCATGTACTTTTGGAGACATGTACATTGACTTCATTGGATACATGTACTTTTGGATATATATGTACTTTCGGATACATGTATTTTTGGAGACATGTACTTTTGGAGACATGTACATTGACATTTCACTTATAAATGAATGATACATTTCACTTTGTATTTGTTCTTCGGTTTCCACGTGTTCTTGTGTCAATTTAATTTGTTGATTTGTGTGGATTATCTATTACTCATGAATGCGCTATGTCAAAAGAACAAACTATTATATTTAAAGGTTTCAACGAACTCACTACATGCGTGTACTAATTGGTATCTAATTAAAATTTGTGATTTTGGATGATCATTACAAGTTAAGTCAAAGTTCTTGCTCGTGTAATTTAATCAAACTAAGTGCAATACAATGTTTTTCATGTTTTCAACGAACTCACTCATGCACACTAATTGGATAGGTCTAATTAAAATTTTAGAGTTTGGATGATTAAATTACAATTTAAGTCAATGTTCAAGTGTAGTTTAATAAAAATAAGTGCAATACATGCTACACATTTCATCAATGCCCAATATTTGATTGTACAATTAGATTCAACACTACATATGAGTAACTACATACAAGTGCTCAAAGCAACATTGGTGAAAGGAACAAACGTTGCCTCGGGATTCGAGAAATAAAGTGCCTTCTATTGTTGGTTGGGAAGGATATGCTTGGATATCCTTATGGCTTGGAGGTCATCTTCATGTAGATAAGTACTCATGTTGTCATGTGTCATTAAGGTTTTTTCATGTGGTAAAACCCTTCAGGTTTAGGGTTTGTTCATGGTTTCATTGTACTTTATTTCTAAACATATAATTATTCTAAGAAAGGTTGCTATGTTTTCTTCCCCATGAGGGTTTCCCGGGATAAAATGTTGTGTCTCTTGTGCATTGTTATTCTTAACTAGATCCTACATGTTAAATTCTTTATGTAAATGTTTTATGGTTAAATTTATGCATTGAACTAATGGTTATAATTGGTATAAAGCGTTTATCTAGATCATGTAGGAAAAATTTAACATGGTATAAGAGGTGAGCTGTCAAGAAGGAAATTATACAAGCCTTAAAAAGCATAAAACCTAGGACGACAGAAAGTCACCAAGTGTCCCGGACGGAAAGTCACCAAGTGTCCCTGAATGGCATTTTCATGTGACTTGTAGCTCGACATAGCTCGAAAACCAGACGTCAGACCGATGAACCGTCGACTCCGTTGGTCTCCTGGCATGCAATTACCTCTAGGGGGGCCTCTCCCTCATCTTCTCATGGCCCAGTGGCTTCATTGTGCATTCATTTCGTAAACTACGGTTTTGCTCATTTTCATTGCATGCAATCTCGCATTGGTGGGTCAACTCTGCAAAACCCTCCCCCGAGCCAGTGTTGGAAGTGTTCCCACGTCGACATTTCCCATACACACTTGTAGGAGCCAACGACACACAATCCTGCTGCTCTATTTTCTTTTTGGCTCCTGGACCGAAAGTCACAAAGTGTCCCTGAATGACATTTTCATGCAACTTGCAACTCGACATAACTCAGAAACCGGAGGTCAGTTCAACAAACCGTCGAATCCACTGGTCTCTTCACGTGCGATTACCTCTAGGGGGGCCTCTCCCTCATCTTCTCATGGCCCATTGGTTCATTGTGCATTCATTTTGTAAACTAGGGTTTTGCTCAGTTTCATTGCATGCAATCTCGCATTGGTGGGTCAACTCTGCAAAAACCTCCCCCGAGTTAGTGTTGGAAGTGTTCCCATGTTGAAATTTCCCATACACACTTGCAGGAGCCAATAACACGCAATCTTGTTGCTCCGTTTGATTTTTGGCTCCCGAACCGAAAGTCACCAAGTGTCCCTGAACGACATTTTCATGCGACTTGCAACTCGACATATCTCGGAAACAGAAGGTCGGATCTACGAACCGTCGAATCCATTGGTCTCGTGGCATACAATTACCTCTAGGGGGCCCTCTCCCTCATCTTTGCATGGCCCAGTGGCTTCATTGTGCATTCATTTCGTAAACTAGGGTTTTGCTCGGTTTCATTGCATGCAATCTCGCATTGGTGCATCAACTCTGCAAAACCCTCCCCCGAGCCAGTGTTGGAAGTGTTCCCACGTCAACATTTCCCATACACACTTGCTGGAGCCAAAGGCACGCAATCTTCCTACTCTATTTTCTTTTTGGCTCTTGAACCGAAAGTCACCAAGTGTCCGTGAACGACATTTTCAAGCGACTTGCAACTCGACATAACTCGAAAACCGGAGGTTGGATCGATGAACCGTCGACTCGGTTGGTCTCCTGGCGTGTGATTACCTCTAGGGTGGCCTCTCCCTTGTCTTCTCATGGCCCAGTGGCTTCATTGTGCATTCATTTCGTAAACTAGGGTTTTGCTCAGTTTCATTGCATGCAATCTTGCATTGATGGGTCAACTCCGCAAAACCCTCCCCCGAGCCAGTGTTGGAAGTGTTCCCATGTTGGCATTTCCCATACACACTTGTAGGAGTCAACGACAAGCAATCTGGCTGCTCCATTTTCTTTTTGGCTCCCGGACCGAAAGTCACAAAGTGTCTATGAACGACATTTTCATGCGACTTCCAACTCGACATAACTCAGAAACAGGAGGTCGGATAGATGAACCGTAGACTCCATTTGTATCCTGGCTTGCGATTACCTCTAGGGGGGCCTCTCCCTCATCTTCTCATGGCCCAGTGGCTTCATTGTGCATTCATTTCGTAAAATAGGGTTTTTCTCAGTTTCATTTCATTCAATCTCGCATTGGTGGGTCAACTCTGCAAAACCCTCCACTTAGCCAGTGTTGGCAGTGTTCCCACGTCGGAATTTCCCACACACACTTCCGGGAGCCAATGGAATGCAATCTTCTGCTCTGTTTGCTTTTTGGCTCCCAGACCAAAAGTCACAAAGTGTCCCTGAACGACATTTTCATGCGACTTGCAACTCGACATAACTCAGAAACCGGAGGTCAAACCGACGAACCATCGACTCCGTTGGTCTCCTAGCGTGCGATTACCTCTAGGGGGCCCTCTCCCTCGTCTTCTCATGGCCCAATGGCTTCATTTTGCATTCATTTCGTAAACTAGGGTTTTTGCTTTTTTTTCAAATATTGGATCCATTGCAGCAAAAGAAATGCATTCTCCTTTGTTAAAGCATGGGAAACAACAGAAAGATTGACATTAGGAGGAAATAGCTTTGGAATATTTGCTACATCAAGGTGTCTTAAAAAAAATGAAACTAAATCATTAGCTGAATACATCAAAGCTCCTGCACAAGATGGTAGTGTAAGGTAACCTTCAGAAAGGGTTGAAAAGCCCATGGTAGTCTAGGGATTCCTCGTGGATGCATGCTGGAGAAAATTCAGAGAGCCTCATACCCTAATGATTTTTCCACCTTCATTTACTAGGGGAATATTCTTGCAAAGACTAGTAAGCTCTTTGGGTTATGGCAACATTTGATACACTAGCCAAATCTATGTTGTTGGAAGAACTTACATATTTCAACAAAGGAGCATTTTGCAGGTGACTTGAAAATCCCTTCCAATTTTCAGAAATAAAACAAAGAAGTTCAACGTACAGATTTTCAGGCAAGCTTGTCAACCAATCAGACGACCGAATACAGGGAGATAACCACGCCCAAAAAACTCAAGTTATCATAAAACTCTTGTTTATCAAGATAAGGATGGACTATGTGTACACTACGAGAATATAGATGAATGAAGTCGCTTTGATGAACTTGTCCTCTTGCTTTGAGGCTGCCAATATGATCTCAATTCACGAGAAGCTTCCACGTAGCAATAATTTATACTTTGTATAAACTGAATATTATTACTTGTTTTAAAATTTGTTTCCCTCCCTTATCCCCGTTTTGTAGATCTTTGCTGGCCATTGTTTGGCCATTTTCCATTAGATTGTGTGAAAAAAAACAACATTTATTGTCCTCAATCTAGCTCATTTTACCTCTTCCTAGTTCAAAGGCGCTCATGCTCCTCTGTTTAATCATTCATGTCATGTCCAATTGAATTTTAATGGGTCCAATTAATTTTTAATGGAGTCTGGGTTCCCATACTCCCGCCAAATTAGTCCCATCATTGAATGAAATGAAGCCAGCTAAGGTTTTGAATTTAAATCATTCATGTCATGTCCAATTGAATTTAAATGGAGTCAGTGAAGCTATCTAATGCAATAGTTGCCAATTAATCTATGAAACTAGGGTTTTGCTTAGTGATGGAGAGTGCAATTTTTGCACACGGGGGTCAACTTTGCAAAATTCTCCACCGGGCATTTACGGCTAGCGTTCCCAGCCGGAATATCCCTAGACACACTTGTAGGACTCCCCAGAACTAGGTTTTGCTGCACGGTTGGAATTCTATGCCCCCGACAGGTATCCAGTAGGTGTCCCTGAAGGCCTTTTGGATGCGAGACAGAACGAGCCATAGAATGACGACCGTGGCTCCGATCGACAAACCGTCAACTCCGTTGGATTCAGGACGTTCGGATAGTGCTAGGGGTGCCCCTCTCCTTCGGTCGTATGGACCAAGTGTCACCTTGTAGGTCCATATTGGAAACTAGGGATTTTCTCACTGAGGGAGTGTGCAATTTTTGCACACGGGGGTCAACTTTTCAAAATCATCCACCGAGAACTTATGGCTAGCATTCCCAGCCGGAACCTCCCTAAACACAATTCAGGACTCCCCGAAACCAGGTTTTGCTACACGGTTGGAATTCTATGCCCCCGATAGGTATCCAGTAGGTGTCCCTAAAGGCGTTTTGGATGCGAGACGGAACGAGCCATAGAATGACGACCATGGCTCCGATCGACAAACCGTCGACTCCGTTGGATTGAGGACATCTGGATAGTGCTAGGGGTGCCCTTCTCCTCTAGTCCCATGGCCCAGGTGTTACCTTGCAGGTCCATTTTGGAAACTAGGGTTTTGCTCAGTGAGGGAGTGTGCAATTTTTGCACACGGGGGTCAACTTTGCAAAATCCTCCACCGGGCACTTACGGCCAACGTTGATGAGGAACCTAGAGGTGACAATGATGATGAAGATTTTGATGATGATGATGATGGTGATGATGAGGATGTTGATGATTATGGTGATGGTGATGAAGATGATGATGAAGATGATGAGGATGAAGAAGATGATGATGATGGCGATGTTGATGAGGAAGGGGGAGATGACAATGATAATGAAGATGTTGATGATGATGATGATTAGGGAGATGATGAAGATGTTGATGATGATGGTGATGGTGCTGAAGATGATGATGATGATGATGATGATGATGAAGAAGATGATGATGATGGAGATGTTGATGATGAACCTAGAGATGACAATGATATTGGAGGAAGTATCTAAACGGTACACAGGGTTTAGTGGTAGGGTTTGGTTGAGGGTTAGGGTTAGAGTTATATAAGGAAATTGAATTAGGTCATTTCTCTAATGTACATTTTATATTAATGGTATGCCTTGGTCTAAGGTGGTTCTCTCAAATAGCTAATTCATTATGAAATAATTAACAAGACATAAACTAAATTTAATATAAGTGTATTGTTAAATATCGTGAGCATTGAGCATGGGAAACCAAATCTATGAATATGTTTATTGTTAAATATAAATTTTGTTGGGTGAAGCCAATTACCAACATAATCAACATAATATAATCTTAGGGTTTATTGATCACATGTAAAAAATGGCATATTCATAAACTTGACATACAAGAGAACTTTTGGCATATTTATAAACAATGTAAATGTAAATTTGGAATATCAAGAACACAAAATTGACATATTCATAAACAACATACATGAGAAAATTGAGCATATATCAATATTCAATTACAAATAGTGTAAATAGTATAATATTAAAAGTATGTAACATACCTCATCATGCTAGATCCCACCTATTATCATACAACCAAGCCCTCCAGATCATCTCTTATACTGATGGTCTCCATTAGTCTCTCATGCTCTGTATTCGGTAAGAAGTAGCGTACCTTCAATGTATTTCGGCTGGACATTGTTCATACCTGGAGGTTTGTACCAATGATTAAGTTGGTAAAGTGATACACACTAGCACATGGTTTGTAATCCCTGTAAACATATCCACCCTTCTTTCTTGCATTGTTGTCCTTTGTCAAGTATTCACCTTTAACAACCATAGACCCGGTTGGGTAGTGGTTGTTTTCATCGTCAGTCATGGACATAATGAGGGTTTTCTTTCCATCTATACAGCGTGCCAACCAGTAATCACCACCCCATTCACTATCTTTTGAGGCAACCACTGCGTATATGTGCCCTGCATAATATGATTGTAGGTATATGATCAAAATATTTTTCGTCCGATACAAGGCAATTAATGTGCATTTGAAGACTATGTAAATAAACAAAAAAATGTTAAGGAAATGCATCATACCAGGCTGTACAAGGTCTGAGACATGATCAAAATCTACAGAAATAGATGATTAGTATTCTTCCAACGGAGTTAACTCAACATTTGCATGTTGATCAAGTGGAAGTGATATGCGATCCCATCCATCAACCCAATCCGATGATTCATAGCCATCCCAGTCACCATCACAATAAGGAGGGAAAAAACAAGTGAGTTTTCTGGTCCAAATTTCAAATACTGGGTTATCAGATCTTTGAACCGAATGAAAGCCACGAGACCCAGGAACAGTCTTTCATTCCCATGCATGTGAACGATATATGTCTACCACCTACCAAAAAAATCTCTCCACGTGTCTCTTTCTTATGGATTCTACTCGCCTATTTGATTCCTCTCCCATTACTGACGTGCACCACCTGACTATAGATTGACCATTTTGAATAGTAAATCATGTAGATACTTTAAATTCCTCTCCTCATAGGGTTGTTTTGACACATGCTCCGGCTCCATCGTGCTCTCCTTTACCATGCCCAGTCTCAAAATAGTTCCACATATGTGGTGCTTTGTAGTTTTTATGCAATAAACACCACCATTGAAATATGCATGCATTTTTGAACTGACTAGCACATCCATCAGACCAAATCCAGTGTCGATCCATCTGTATGTTCCTTCCCTTCAAGTGATCATAGAACATGATGAAGCAATGACGTACATAGTGGAAGTCGTGGCACCTATCATCACTTATGTAGAAGTGATATTCCTTCAGAATTTCTCTTTGCTCTTCAGTGCTATTTGGGCCATGCCTATATGTGATATGGACTATCAAGGAAACCTGCTCAGAGTGATAATACTGACTTTGGATCTCATTTTGAGGTTGCAGAGTGTAGTTCTCGGCAAAATCAACAACTGAAAGTATAGTACCACGGGGAAATGTATCTCTACATATTATAAACTGTTCATCCTGCCATCGTGCCAAGTGGACATGATGAACATAATCATGTGCCTTTTCAATAAATTCCTTGAGGAAGTCACTAACTTGTACCTGGTGACACAAAATGATCTCAATGTGAGTTTTTTTGTAAGTAAGGATTGAAATGTAACTGTTCAAAAATAATTTTATAGATATAAATGCATACCTGAGATGTCACCAATTGTATTTTTTTGCTTTCTTTCCTTGGGACTATTTCATAGCTGATATATTTGAAACTTTTCATGTCTACAACCATTTTCCCAAATTCACTGTCTCCACTCTCGTGCATACATTGGCTCAATAATGCCATTCCAGCACAGTTGGGGCATGTTCCATCCAAACAATATTTTGCATAGTATGTTTACCCCTCAGGCCTATTGCACATGATGCTATGAATGAATTCTCTTGATGAAGTCGGTGGTATTGTTAGGGAGAAATCCTGCACATGGTTAGTATGCAACACATGATGAATGTACAAAAATGTTTCATAGTAATATTCATATTCTACATGGTATCTACATCAACAAGTGTTACGAAGAGTATTTATTCTAACATACCATGGCTTACATTTCTCAAAAGATCTTTGCCCCAACTTCAATTGTCTATGTTCATTCCTAAATTTCTTAAAGAAGGCCTTGTGTGATCATGCCAGAAACTCTGCACTAGTCCCTTTACTGCATCAACTAGCTTCATGTCACGACATGGCAACCGACCAATAAATGCCCAAAAATCTATTTGATCGGTTCTGTCAAGATGTTCTCTTCTAATAGAATACCTACAGAGGGTTTTTACATTCAAATTAACTAGTTCAGATGTAGGCCTGAGAATACGAAGGACCCCTGGTGTTCTTATTTGCAATTGCTTGTGACAACACACAACGAGCCGCATTGCGGTCCTTTGAACGTTTGTTCTTACCAATTTTACCGAATGCATCTACTAAGCTTTTAACTATATGAGAACTTGGTTCATAATTCTTTATCATCTTTATCCCTAACTTTTTCCTAACAACATTCATGCTCCTAGATTTTAACAATGATAAAAATAATCTACATTTATCTCCATCACATTTAGAAACAAAATATTTATCAAGTATCTATTGAGTTTGATAACCAATACTGCGTTTAGATAGCGTACCTTCAATGGAATTGATGAGACTTTCATCAACTTGTATATAATCTACATTCATGCTCCTAGATTTTAACAATGATAAAAATAATCTACATTTATCTCCATCACATTTAGAAACAAAATATTTATCAAGTATATGTTGAGTTTGATAACCAATACTACGTTTAGATAGCGTACCTTCAATGGAATTGATGAGACTTTCATCAACTTGTATACGCTTCGGAGTTCTTCGACGTGTGCTTGCTAATGGAGGTAAGGGGGTTGGAATTATACCATGTAGTGCATCACCAAGACGCTCTGGAGTTTCAGTAGTAGCTTGGTGTCCTTCATTCTCATCCTGGTAGTTGGATGGTGGAAGTCCAACATCCTCATCAATGGTCTGGATAACATTTTCTTCTTCAATAGTAGGCAACATGTCCAACGCCTCTCTGACTTCATCACTTGTATAACCACATCCGGATAACAAATTTTGTGTTCGTTCATGAGCTTCATCTTAAGATGGTAATTTATCACTTTGACTTGAAGTGGGAATTGAAACATCCCCTAATGATCACCTACATTTTGCTTCTTGATTAGTTCCATGGGGTGCCTGTTCAACAACTATTGTGGAAATTGAAGGTCCCTTGTCGTGGATTAATAGGATGAACCATGGTATCCTCTACAATTGGATTTGCATTAGTTTCCAAAGAAAGCCTCCGATTCATCATGTGTATTCTTTTCTTTTCGTTCTCTTCTTCAATGACTTCTTGAGCTCTCTTCTTCCTTGCTGATTTTCTTCCTCAGTTACGTGGATTCCCCATCACCACAATGATCAATTCAATATAGTTTGTTTTTGTTGCTCCTCAATTACAAGCTTTCAAACCTTTAGTGCTTTCTAGGATGATGATGATAGTGATGATGAAGATGAGGATATAAGATGATGATGATGATGATGGTGGTGGAGATGTTGATGGTGATGAAGATGTTGTTGATGATGATGATGGTGATGATGATGAATATGTTGGTGATGATGGTGATGGAGATGGTGATGAAGATGATAATGATGATGATGGTAAAGAAGATGATGATGACGATGGAGATGATGATGATGGCGACGATGATGATGATGATGATGAGATGATGATGATGACGATAATTTTGATGATGATGGTGATGATGATGATGATGATGGTGATGATGATGGAGATGTTGATGATGATGATGATGATGAAGATGATGATGATGGAGATGTTGATGAGGAACCTAGAGATGACAATGATGATGGAGATGTTGATGAGGAACCTAGAGATGACAATGATGATGAAGATGATGATGTTGATGGTGATGGTGACGGTGATGGTGATGATGATGATGATGGTGATGGTGATGTTGATGATGATGATGAAGATGATGATGATGATGAAGAAGATGATGATGATGATGAACAAGATGATGATGATGGAGATGTTGATGAGGAACCTAGAGATGACAATGATGATGAATATGTTGATGGTGATGGTGATGGTGATGGTGATGGTGATGATGATGATGATGGTGATGATGATGGTGATGGTGATGATGATGGTGATGGTGATGTTCAGATGATGATGAAGACGATGAGGAAGATGATGATGATGATGGAGATGTTGATTTGATGAGGAATATGATGATGATGATGATGATGATGATGATGGTGATGATGATGAAGATGTTGACGTTGATGATGATGGTGATGATGTTGAAGATGTTGACCTGATGATGATGATGAAGATGATGATGATGTTGATGATGACGAAGATGATGATGATGATGGAGATGGAGATGTTGATCTGATGATGATGAAGATGATGATGGTGGTGATGATGATGAAGATGTTGATGATGGAGATGACAATGATGATGGACATGTTGATGATGATGGTTATGGTGATGACGATGAAGATGTTGAAGATGTTGAAGATGTTGAAGATGATGGTGATGGTGATGAAGATGATGATGATGATGATGATGATGATGAAGATGATGATGATGGAGATGTTGATCTGATGATGATGAAGATGATGGTGATGATGATGAAGATGTTGATGATGATGATGATGGTGATGAAGACAATGATGATGATAATGATGATGAGATGATGATGACGATGATAATTTTGATGATGATGGTGATGATGATGATGATGATAGTGATGATGATGAAGATTTTGATGATGATGATGAAGATTTTGACGATGATGATGAAGATGATGATGATGATGATGAATATGATGATGATGGAGATGTTGATGAGGAACCTAGAGATGACAATGATGATGAATATGTTGATGGTGATGGTGATGGTGATGGTGATGGTGATGATGATGGTGATGGTGATGATGATGATGGTGATGGTGATGATGATGATGATGATGATGGTGATGGTGATGATGATGGTGATGGTGATGTTCAAATGATGATGATGATGATGAGAAAGATGATGATGATGATGGAGATGTTGATCTGATGAGGAAGATGATGATGACGATGGAGATGGAGATGTTGATCTAATGATGATGAAGATGATGATGATGGTGATGATGATGAAGATGTTGATGATGATAGGGAACCTAGAGATGACAATGATGATGAAGATGGTGATGGTGATGGTGATCGTGATGGTGATGGCAATGAAGATCTTGATGATGATGGTGATGGTGATGGTGATGAAGATGTTGATGGTGATGGTGATGGTGATGGTGATGTTTAGATGATGATGATGATGATGTTGATGGAGATGTTGATTTGATGAGTAAGTTGATGATGATGATGATGATGATGATGATGATGATGATGATAACGATGGTGATGATGAAGATGTTGATGATGATGATGATAGTGATGAAGATGATGCTGATGAAGAAGATGATGATGTTGATGGAGAATCTAGAGATGAAAATGATGATGAAGATGTTGATGGAGAACCTAGAGATGAAAATGATGATGAAGATGTTGATGATGATGATGATGGTGATGATGATGAAGACGTTGATGATGATGGTGATGGTGATGAAGATGATGATGAAGATGATGATGATGATGATGATGATGATGATGGTGATGATAGAGATGTTGATGACGAAGGGGGAGATGATAATGATGATGAAGCTATTTATGGTGATGATGATGGTGATGATGAAGATGTTGATGATGATGGTAATGGTGATGAAGATGATGATGAAGATGATGAGGATGAAGAAGATGATGAGGATGAAGAAGATGATGAGGAACCTAGAGATGAGAATGATGATGAATATGTTGATGATGATGATGATAATGGTGATGATGATGAAGACATTGATGATGATGGTGATGGTGATGAAGATGATGACGAGGAGGGTATCCACCTTATGTATATATTCACAATTATCCAAGTCCCTATAGAACTTTCTCCCTTTGTTCTCCCTTAATCGCTAACCCTATGTGCCTTTATCCCTCCCCCCTGCCCTCTCTATCTTACCTTGTATCCCTCCCTCCCTATCTCTTTCTCTAGATTTGTCCTTGGATATGTCCCTCACTCCCTTTACCTCCCTCCATTTATGTCTCTTTCTCTCCCTTACACCATCTTCGTCCCTTCCATCCCACTGATTCCTCCTTCCCTATCACACACACACACACAACCTCCCATTTTCTTTGTCGCTCACACCTCCCTCTAGTATCTATCTCCCCAACCATCAATATCTCTCTCTCTCTCTCTCTCTCTCTCTCTCTCAAACAAACACACACACACACACATATTATGTCCCTTTCCATTCTCAAACCCATTTCCCCTCCATCCATATCGATCTCCACCTTTCTCCCTCCATCCCTCACCCTACCTTCTCTCCCTCCCTCTCTCATCACCTCTCTCTCTCTCACCTTCTATCCCTCCCTCATGTAATCTTTCCCTAAACCTATCCAAATCTCTCCATCACTCCCTCTCTTTCTCACACTTTATGTCCCTTCCCCCTCCTCTCTCTCTCTCTCTCTCTCGCCACCAGTCCCTGCATGTCTCCCACCAACACTTTCTGTCCCTCCCTTCCTATCTCTTTATTTCGTTCTATCCTCTTCTATCTCTCACTCCCTCTAAATCCATTCCTCCCCATTGTCCCTCTCCCTCCCTCGCTCTATGTCTCTCCCCACCTTGTATTATTCATTTCTCTCTCACATCCCCCTTACCTCCATCCATTCCCCCTTGTCACTCAAGTCTCACTTTCAAATTCTAACCCTATACCTCTTCTACTTTTAATAGTGCTCTTAAGCTCCACTTCCCTTCACCCCCTGTAGCCCATCATGTTCTCATTCCCTTCATCTCTCCCCACTCAAGCTTCCCAAATCCTTCTAAGACATTCTAAGCCCTTGACCCTTTCCCACCCCTATTAAATATTAACCATAGATTCCCTTGACCCTTCCCCACCCCTTCTCAAATATTAACCAAAAATTCCCTTGAGTCTTCCACACCCCCTCTCTCTCAAGTATTAAACATATATTTTATGATTTACATAACGCGAGCGTGTTTTGGCACTACATAACGCATGCAAATTCTTGAATTCTAAAAGTGCGGCAATATTTTTGAATTTAAACAGAACGCGCTCGTGTTTTGTAGAGCCTAAACCAATCTGACTCACTTGCTCGCATGTCAACAATAATCGTATGTGTATGCTTTGGAGTTTGCTTCGGTAATTCCAAAACTGTGCTATGTTAATGATAAACCAAAGCTAATTGGGTATTTCTTCCAGTTTCTGGAGAAGCCTGTGCTTAGCCACTCGTTACAGTATGCTACACATTGTCATTTTTGAGGAAATCTTAGACACAAATAACATTTTTTCTGCAGATTCCAAATATGTAACTTTTATTTAGAAATATTAATTTTTCCTATTTTCTTTCAATTTCTTTTGTGTCCTACCTCCTTAACTCGTGAAACACACTGTTAGTGTTTCTTTCATAACTTTTTCAATTCTCGATCATTTCAAAAAACAATTGTATGGTGCACAAGAGGACACTAACCTCCACGTTCTATGAAAAACCCATTTCAATATTTTTGCATTAAGACCTTCAAAGGTTGCACCAACAAAAGAGGTACTATTTTCGAGGTTTGATCACTTAGAAAATTATAAAAAAATTATAAAATTACTAATTTAAATTTTGAAAAATAATGGCGCACAAGTGCTATGTGTTCTCTACATGCATGCCCATCTTTGCATCTTGATTCCATCATTTAGGCCCTCAAAGGCTGCACCCACAAAAACATATACCTTATCATTTGCTTGAAAAATAAAAAGTTTTTGTTAGGAAAAATGAAACTTGACATAGCTATGCGAATTTTCAATACATAAAAGTTATATATTCGGAAACGTGATTCAATTTCCTACATTTCATCTTTTTTACTCAATGCAAGATATTTTGCGTAAGTATCTCAAAAAATCCAATTAAGTTGAGGGATGCCTGATTTTTCAGTTTTCTATTGCATCTAACGCGCCAAAAGTGACCCTCATTAGCTTGCACTGACCCTTATTCTAGAGATTCCTTGGGAATATTTTGATAGTTTTTCTACATCAAATAAACATAGCATGAAGGTGAGAGCATGGACAAAATTTCATGAACTAATCAATATGGACCCTCTCTCATGATTGCTTCTTAGGATTTTATTCAAATTGAAGAGGCTCAAGAGAGAACCTCATCCATACCATCCTTGTGTGAAATCAAAATATAATCATGGTAATAATTATTGGTTTACATTGCATACTTCATCTTGTCTAGTGTTCATATGAGTTTTTTTAGATGTGAACTTGGGAATTCTTCTTGTCAAATTCATTGTTGTCTATGCATGGATATTGCTGTAGGCATATGATAAAAACAAAAAGGCATAGGAGAATCTCAAATCTTGTGAATGAAAAGAATTATTTACAATTCACCATACCTATAGAAATGATCTCCACTTGCAATGGAAACTGGTAGCTTGAATGTATCCACTAGATTCCAAGACCACTGAAGATGTTTGTTAGATTCCAAGTGTAACATCCCTCCAATTTGAACCCCATTATTATTTATTTTCGTAAATGTAATTATGATTGTGTAAACGGCCCTGGTGAGGAGCTCAAGGCCAAGGCCCAACCAGTGGACCTCAAGATAGTGTTATGTTTATAAGTTTTAGTTTAAGCCCAGAAGATGGTAATACGACTAATCGATGAGTAACTAATCCTCCAAGGAGGAAGGGAGGATGGCTAAAAAGCCATGAGAGTTATACTTTGTAGTCATCAACATTAGAGGGTTAGGAACTAGTGAGGTTTCCTTTAATTTCTTAAGAACCCACTTAAGTAAAAGTCAAATATAAATAAATGACTAGGTAAACATTATCTATCTATCTATCTATATATATATAAAGATATAATTGTAGAGATTACATATGACTATTTAATGCATAGTATATGTATAAATAGTTGTGAAAAAGCTATTTTTTATATATAAGTGTCATATATATATTAAAATTATTGAATAGATATTCATATATAATACAATCATGCTACTTCAAGAGAATTATGTACAAAGGATAAGTATATATAGGAAGGATAAAAATTTAAAGAAGTTACATAAAGGATTTTATATGTGCTAATATTATGTGATGGAATTATGATAGACAATAATAAATGTACATAGTAAATCATAGATCGATCCTCTTTTCAAATATTAATAATGAGCTACTTTAGTGAATTTCCATCTATACTTAAAAATAGTATGATCCCTTATGTTAACTATAAGGTATAGACACTTAGTTATATACACAAGGGTTAACTTCAAAGTTTATTCAGTTATGAATCATCTTTTTATTAATGAGAGAGTCGAGGTGGTGGTCGCATAAGAGAGGCAAGCATCAACCTCCCTATTTCCTTGATGGTTTTAAAAACACCACTCCCTTGTTTTCTCGAGTGTGTCCCTTAGATTTAATAAACTCCAACCACCAAATCGTGCTCCTTCTGGATAGCGGATTTCCTAGCTCCAAGTTCTGAAGAGACCGCCATTTGTCACAATAGAAAGCCTCATGATAGACACCGCAAGAGAGTGGGGAATCTGGTGGATTAGTTTATAAGGATGAAATCCAATCCTGCGAAAGGAAAAAAAAAACAACCTTGTCATTGTTATTGATGGAGTCTAGATGAATAGAAGGGAAGCATGTGACCTCTGCATGTGCATGATCTCAAGATAGATGGAAGGAGTGATTGTTACGATGGAAGAGACAGGAACAACACTGCCTAGGATGGGAATGCAATCCGATGATAAGTTTATTTCTTACCTCTGCATAATTGTTGAATTATTTCTCTGCCTGGCATATTTTAATTTGGGAATGATGTGATTGATCCACATTATAGCTTGATAGAGTTAAGCTCTGCGTTTAACTATTTGACAGACTTTACCTCTGCACAGTATGTTTATTATATAGGTAGAACACTTATTTCAATATCTCTGCCTATTTATTACTGTCACGAACCATTGAGGTTTCTGTTGTCAAACATGTTGTGGGTTGATCTTTGATCATCTAATTTTTTTTTCTGTCTTGTAATGCTACATGAGTGATGTTTTAATATTGTACATACCTCACACTCGGAAATACTCTTTTTTTTTTTTTTTGCTATTGAAATTGCATGGAACCAGTGAAACGTATTAACCTCTGCTGAAGCGATACCTTTGGATCTCTTGGTTGGAAACCGTATCTTACCTCTGCTTCATTTGCTGAATCAAAATTTAGTTAATCTTTTTCTTTGCTTATGGTAAAGATGGACTGAAAACATTTTTACTTCAGCATACCTCGCTTACAAATCGCTGACTTAGAGTGAACCCTACAGCATTGTGATTATTTTGAAGAAAATGATCTTTTGCACCAAGACTTTTTTTATGTTTCTGTGACGTTGTTATTCCATATCTCAGATCTCTGCCCTGGCTTTTGGGTTTCGATTTCTGCACCTAATGCGATCTCTGGAATTTAGGACCTCCGGTTAGCCCTTATGACCTACGTGTTTAGTCGATTTCTGGATTTGTAAATATAAATTGAAAACTTATGACCTCTGCAATAGTACCCTCGGATTGAACCCGAGTTATCTTTGCTATTGAAGCACTAAATCGAAAACGTAGGTTTAGCTGATTATTGGATTGAAATATGCTTTTTCCTTTAGAGTCATCGCGGCTGCGTTGATTCCTGTCGAATACAGAGTGAGTAAAACATCTGGAACTCCCATTTCGTTGTGCTGATCCCTGTATGCGATCTCAGCCTGATTGCTATATTAGACTATCTAGGTATGGTAATACGATCAGATCAAATTGTTTGCTTTGTGAATGAACTTAGATCTCAGTTAGATCTTTCGCCCAGTTAAGTTGTGGTGTTATTTTTATATATATTTATATATCATTTTCGGACTTCATTCAAGGGTACGGCCATGTACTCAACGCCAAGATCTTATGATCGGCATCATTATTTTTCGACGACAGTTATAGAGCTGTGCATCGCGATCATTGTATATTCAGGTATACAGAGTGTTTTCCATATGCTTCTTATTGTATGATAGAGATAACAGTATTATATTCATGTCATGTTTTATGCATATTTTGTCTTATCGTATAAATATTTATGTATTTATAAAAGGATGCTTCAAGTTAGGGTTATTCCTTTAATAATGACTGCGCACTATACTTTCACTTGTGCAAGTAAGAAATAGGTATAGGTAAAAAATAAAAAAAATATTATTCCTAGCTTACCTATATGGACTTTAAGTAATATAGCCTTTATATAGTAAGTTCACTATATCTTATAGGATGACATGTGAAAACATTGAAAGTTGTGTGGAGAGAAGACAATCTCTTAGGTAAATTAATATAACCTTATATATGGATATAGTTGCAAGGAAACTTAAGTTAATAATTTGGAATTTATCAATCTTAGTTTAGGCCACTGGTGATGAAAAAGTTATGGGTCGATTATTGATTTTAAATAAGCATAGTTACATGCCTTGGAATGAATGAATTCAAGTTAAAAATTTATGGAATTATTTACTTCAAATTAGATTCAATTATATATATATATATATATATATATATGTTAGAGTTATGAGAGTGGAAAGATAAATTCCTTATGATGTAGTATTTGGGAGAATAGAAATGACCTTGGGAAATTGTTAGAAGTTTGGAAAATGGTAGAATGACTTATGGATTTTTAGATAGTAGATATGTGACTTTGTTCCTTAATGTGTGTTCGAAATAAAGGGGGATGGCCTTAGTAAAAGTTTTAGCATGTATTCCTTTTAGAATATGTGCTTCGAATATGGTAAGTTGTTCTTTGGTACGAAAAAGGAAAAGGTATGTATATTTTAATGTACAATTGGAAGGATGCCCTATGGGTTATACATTTGAAGATAATATGACTAGAAGCATAAATGTAAGATTGTGTGGTCTTAGTTTATATATATTTGATCCATGTAAAGCCCTATGTGGTAGAGGCTTGCTGGAAAGAGATGGAGTCTTGTTGCAGCAACTAAGTTGCTCTTTGTAATACTATCACTTTTTGCCTAAATAATAAAGAATGCACACACCTTTGTGGACTAGCCCGTGTACGGGTGAACCACGTTATATTTTGTCTCCTATGTTTCCTATGGTGTTTCTCAAAGTGTCTTATGTATGAGTACTTGTTTCTGTCCTTAAAAATGTCTATGATTACTTTGATGTATACGATTCATATAGAAGGTTGGTTGTTGATATAATGCTTCTCTTATGATTATGATTCTGTTGTTACCATTTAGATTGTTTTATTGAAAGAAGTATATGTTTCTTAAAGGATGTATATTAAGACATAATGAAGTTTGTGTATCCCGCAAGATTTAAGAAATGATTGACATCTTAAGTTAAGCATTGATTTAGTTAAAAGTAAAACATCTATCTAGTCCTGCAAAAATGATGGAAGATAGTACTTAATATACATGGATTTCATTGAGGGATCTTTTCCTTGATTATTATAAGGACATTCATAAACAGTAATAAACATTGCAAGGTTTTAATTAATGGTAAGCAATAATTTAAGAAAGTAAACCCACACTTTATATTTCCGCATATATTTTAGTGGCATTTTAGGCACTTAGAAAAGTTTTAAATTTTACGAAATTTTGGGTCCGTGACACCAAGGGTGATTTTGTGTCCAATAGATCAATGAGTGTCAAAAATATCAATGAGTGTGATCCAATAAGCAACTTGTAAGAGCTTGAAACCCGTGTTTTTTGGTAGAATTCTCGGGAACATAGATCTCTATTTTTTTTAACTAGCAATAGGCACGCACACGCGTGCTTAAACGTGTGAATGCTTTTTTGTAGTGCATACACGTCACTATCGCGCACATGCTAAAACAAGTGCACGCACCCCTGCATAACGTTTACACCATTTATTACCCAAAATTTACACCATTTAATGCTAAACCTTCCCCCACTTCGAAAATATTTGCATAAATTGGACTCGGTGATGAAATTTGAAGTGTGGGTCTTAAATTTTATTGGAAGGGCATTTGTTCTTGAAGTCGTTCAAAGATGAAGGTCAATTTAAGTAATTGTACTTCTATTGACAAGTATAAATTAACTAAACCCTTCCCCCCCAAAAATGCAAAAAACAAACATTTCCCATCCAAATTTTTACAATCTTAAATAATTGAGCACTCCTTAATATCTACATGATAAAATGGTATCTTTTCAATAAAACCGAATTTGAACACATTAATTGACATATATGTAACATTAATTTTACAGTTCATTAAATTAACAATTCTTTTGTTGTATTTTTTTGGGTTAGACCACACTTCATTGTACAAAAAAC